>CAKAEH010001359.1:0-234331 GCA_916381525.1 Cercopithifilaria johnstoni
TGCGCAATTTGAAAATATGAATCATGAATCGCTCTTTTGTCTATTTCTGAACTTTTACTACATTTTGTAATGATTGCATTGTGCTTGTGGCTTTATCACTTCAAACCTCTGTTATGATAAGAAAGCTTAAAGATTATTGTTATTTTCATTTATTAAAGCGCTCTAAGTCATCTCTGAGTAAAAGATACTGATAGATAGAAATTGTACAACGATCTTATTTCATTGATAACATCCATAGCTTGCTTATATGCCATTATCTTTTCACAGTTTCTTTATTGTGAATAACTTTTCGAATTTCATATTGAATTGATAAAAATGTTGTTTGGGCACATTTTCCTTTTTTTCAACACAAATTGATTGACTTCAATAAAACAAATAAATGTCTCTTTGAATGGTTTCAGTCTGAAAATGTTCAAAGTGAAATGATAACTATTATTTTTAACTTTTTAAATCTTTAAATGTTCAGTTGTCAGTGTCTTTTCGAGAAATTATTTCTATTAATAAATGAGTAGTAAATTCATCTTTGGAAAAAAAGCAACTTTTTTTATAACTTATATTATCAGTTTTGATTATGTGATAAGAGGCATTGATTGAATGATTAATTCACTGATATATTATTCATCTTTAATCATTTTTCATTAAGCTAACAATAAAAGTGCCATATCGTAGTTTAACGAATTCAAGATGAATTAGAAATCATACAAAAGTTCAATTTTTTTTTTAATAGTTAATTGTTTCACAAATTTTCAAATATTATTCTTTTCCGATTCATTCTTCTTCCTGATTGACTTCAAATCCGGTATTTGTGATTTGATTCAGTAAGTTGACCATTCTATCTCATTGATTTCATCATCCTTTGAGCGAGGAAATACGCACGACAAACCAGTAACTTTATTGACATGAAACTGAGATGGGTGGAATGAAAATGAAATATGTTGAAAATTCAAAAGAGAATTCTAACCAATTATTTTAAACCATAAAAAAATGAAAAATTATTTTCCTTACAGAAATATTCATATATTTGTAATATAATATTGTATAACAATTTCTATATGAAATTTTGCAAAATTAATTTTTTCTTCTTTTCTTATATCAAATTTTCTATTTTTTTGTTGGATAATCGAAGAGAGAAATGAATTAGAAAAAACTGTAAAGAAGAAATTGTAAAGGAGAGAGAGAGAAAGAGAGAGAGAGAGAAATAATTTTGCTAGGGGGCATTATTTGGTGCACAATTTCTTCTATGATAGCCTTCTAGTGATAATGTTGCAGTGATACCAACTTATATTACTTACTAATAAATAACAATGAAAAGTGCCATTACGGTATGATTTATTGATAAAATAAGATTTTCGTCATTTTTTGTTGTTCGAACATTTTCATAAAATCGATTAAAATTTCATAGCAATGTTTGTGCTTTTTTAAAGAAAACTTTTTAATGAACTTTGTTGTATTTAGAAATTGTGAATTTATTAGAACTAAATGAATTAGAATAATTGGAATTGATTAAATGGAAAATGAATTGATTTATGAATGCATAAAATTTTAATTGTTATTATTTAATTTTCCTTTAAAATAGTTTTTAAATTATCTCAATGATAAGGATATTAAATGTAATTGTAATCATATTTCAATTGCAATAATACATTAGATTCATTAACCTTTGCAGGATATTTGTAGGCGCAATTGACGGAACGAAAATAAGGCTTCTATTGAAGTTTAGAATCAAAATTTTTAAATTATAGGAATTATTATTTCTTTAATAACAATTAAATGAATGAATGGAAATGGATTGAATGATTATTAAATCAAATGATATTATTAAGAAATATATATCATTACGAAATTCATCGTTCAGTTGAAAATGATTATTATCGTCGTTCATTACGCCTACATAATTCAAATTTTTTAGGAGAAGTGGAAGGCAACAAATGTTCTAAAAATTCCATTCTCTATCACTCTTTTCAAAAGTTGACAATAATGGGAGTTAAATGAGGTTGAGAACGATTGAATGATGGAATCTGTTGATAACGAATAATAAAGCTGATAACTAATGCATTTTAAGAGAGGTCAAAAGATGAAGAAATCTTCATGAAAGTTCGCATTCAGCCAGCCATCTATTCTTCACTCTTTTAACAAACAAGCTTTATTATTATTATTATTGGTCATTATCCTATATGACCATCTAACTATCCTTATAATTTTGTTCAAACATCAGAAAAAGTTGCATAAACAAACAGGTCATTGCTAATTTTTAATTATAAGAGCAATTTAAAAAAGTTTAAAATTATTCGCTCATAACATAAACAGGTGAGGTTTATTTAAGGTGAAAGAATAGTGACTGTTTGATCCATTTTGTCTTAATATCCATTGGTTCTGACCATTTAAGATATAACATTCCATGTAAATTACTTGATCAAACAACTCCAAGTTATGAAAATAGCTGTGTTAAACAAGCAGCATGATCCAATGATTTTAAAAGTTATCGAAGTGTGAAATAGCAAAGTAATTTTTAAAGTGAAAGTGAATTTTGTAATTTAATTTTGTTCACATTTAATTTGCAACAAATTTTCAACTCATTCTGTCAGTGAATAAGTCAAAGTTCACGTCCATATAACCCACTTTAAAATATCATTCATACAAATCCCATTTCAATTCAATACCAGTTTGTCAACTATTTCGTGCAATCTGTAATGAAATAAATCATATTCGTCTACCCATTTCTGTCACTCAAACATGGAGTTCCATATCGTGCGCTATTGTCCTGTCCCACTCCAAGCAAATGAAGATGGAGGAGGATGCGCCATTTAGAAGGATATTTGCAAATGCTACGGTTGAACATTTATTCAAAATTTGTTCCTGTCTGCATCAACTCTACGATTGTATACGCATGCGTATGTGTGCGTGGGTATACGTGTGTGTACGTGTATGTATGCGTGTAGGTGTGTAAAGTGTATTTGGTGAATGTGTATGTGTGCGTAGTAAGTGGTATGCGTATTTGTATGTGTGTGTGTGTGGATGTGTATGTGTAGGGGTATATATATATATGTGTGTGTGTGTGTGTGTGTGTGTGTGTGTATGTGTATGTGTATGTGTATGTGTAGGGGTATATGTGTGGTATTTCTGTGTCTATTGATACGTCTTCATGTTATTTGTCAAACATTCCATTTTTTTTAATTCAAAAATCACTACTAGTAATTTGTCTTTTCTTTAAACTTTTTCGATGAGAGAAGCAAAGAAATGCAGAATTGGTATGAGAAGTTCTGGTTGTTGTCCAACTCATCCATCCATATGTTATTATTATTATCTTTCCAATCAATTTTATCATCGATCTCACTTCCATATATCATTATCATCTTTTACTATCTTAGAATGGCTTAACTACTTGTCACATCTAACGACTAATACAAACCATTTCAACATTTATCATTGAAATTTATCATTATCGAATTTCTTATTTCAAATTCATAAAAAGAAATTTTCTACAAGAATACAGCTATTGCTTATTTAAATGATCAATTATAATGGCGTTATCTAACAATACAACTAATGCGCCTAATCTTGATCCCATTCTTATTACTACTACTGCTATTGCTGCTATCTGTATTTTAACATTTGAAAGCATTGCTACCGAAGCGATGATGTTAAATCTCATTTGAAAATTGTTAATTACTAATCTAAATTAGCAACTTTCTTTGTCGCCATTTGTAATTAATATCACTGTCATTTCTTTTGCTAAAACCGGACGATTATTATCATTGTTATTGTCGTCGTCTCTGAATTGTTGTTAAAAAGAAAGATCACATTTTGAGCCATTCCGCAGCGTGGAAGAAATGCTTGTTTGAGAGCGGTAGTTTAATGATGTGAAGACGATTATATTTGCATGGAGCATTATTAGTGGAATTCTTTCATCACCGCCTTCCAAACATTTCTTCTCTTCCTGAAGCACCGCCCGAATTCATTTTCAACCATTTCCACACATCTTATTTCATTCATACGTCCATTTTTGTCATCTCATACCTTTTTATCTTCTTCCGCTGCAAGTCTTTTACCACTTTAGATCGATCGGATGATCTATCATATATGTCACAATGTCATATTTGAATGTATTTGTCCACTCTCAAAAGCAATAAGCCTCTAAGCAGCACTTTCAGCAATTATCACTCGAATTAAAGCTTTATATCAAAGTTATCATCAAACAATGTTACATGTAATGAAGCAGCTATTGCTACAGGCCGTATTATTATTCTTCTTATCACTTACAATAAATGGTAGGTTTTCACATAAAGTGATATATTTCATTCTTATCACTATTGCAACTTGTTTCTAAGTTTGCAAGAAATGCTATGGATAAGATGAACTAACGATTTAAAATAGTTCAAAATTAATTAAATGGATTTTGTGTTGATCAATGATCGCTTGGATGCTTTTAGAAGTTTTTAGAGCATTTAAAAATTCTTGTATATTTTTAAGCTTAAATTTAGCAACAATAAAAAATGAACTTTGAACTATCATTTCCTGAAAAAATGAATTATCATTTCCTAAGCAATTTATTTATAATTTTCAAAAAACTGTACTTTTATGGAATATATAAAAAAAGAGAAACAATTTAATTTAATCTTTCTTTTTGATATTTTGGAATTCGATATTAGACAGACTAATCTTTCTTCTTTTTAGCAACTACATTTTAAAGCATAAAAGTTCTCTATCAAAGTACTAACTTCTTCATTTATTATTTGTTATATATCATTTGAATAATCGATCACTTTTTAATATATTAATTGATGGAATTACTTCAATATCAAACTATAATAAC
Organism: Cercopithifilaria johnstoni; assembly: GCA_916381525.1. Lineage (NCBI taxonomy): Eukaryota > Metazoa > Nematoda > Chromadorea > Rhabditida > Onchocercidae > Cercopithifilaria > Cercopithifilaria johnstoni. The sequence continues at coordinate 4,814 of CAKAEH010001359.1, forward strand.
AAAATCAAACCTTATTAAATTGATAATTTAATTGAATGCAATGATTTGCTTAAGAATTGTTGCTTGAAATTTGAAAGAAATTAAGTATAATTCATAAGAAATGAGAAGTTTGCATACTTGCATTGCATGCAAAACAATTGTAGGTCAAATTAGTTCATTCCTCCTCGATAAGATCAGGCCTTCCAAATACTATACAAGAAAATCAATTATCTTAATGCAATGATGCATGAATTAGGGAGTGAATAAGCCAAAAACTATTCTTAATAATATTTCTAAAATATAGGCCTCAAAAGGATCTGCGAATACCAACGTTACGATGGTTGGTTCAATAATCTTGCCAATCCTCATTGGGGTAGTGTCGGTAAGCATTTATTCCTTTTCATTCATTTTTGTTGTTGTTGTTTACAATAATCGACTAACAAATATAAGTCAATCTTTAGAATTTTAAATTACCAACATAAAGAATTTAACATTTGAAATGTCATTAATTTGCTGTCATTGAAGGAAAATCCTCTCTATCTTCAATGATTTATTGTAAACAAAAAAAAAAGTGAACAATGTTGTAAACAAAGAAATGAAAATAAACAATGTTAGTGGATAATGTATGAATTGATTTTGTAAAATTTTGCAATTGCATATGTTATCAGTTTTGCAAAAAGCTTTTCCTTTCTTTTATATCGAAAATTTTAGGATCACATTTGCATCGCGATGCACCTAGCCGATATCAGGATGGCGTTTATATGCTTAATACTAATTTACCATCAGCGCGAGCTATTTCAGAGTTAGTCTTCAAGGGTCCATCTGGTATAGCAAATAAACGAAATGTCACCACAATGCTTGCTTTCTTCAGTAAATTTTGAAATATTTTGCTAACATTTTTTGAATGAATGTTATATTAAGGAAAAAGGCGCTATTGTCGCACTATCAAAACAACGTTGACAGAATAGCTTCAATTCCTTTCTATTGTAGTTTGTCATGAAAAATGTATAAAATGAGCATTCTGACAAACAATTTCGAGATTCTCAGAACGATTCTCTCTGAGTGTCTCTTTAAATTATTTCAACCATAAAAAGAAATCATTTAACAATAGATGAGTTATGTATGTCTATGTATGTGTGTATGTGTGCATGTGTATCTGTGTGTATGTGTGCGTGTATGCGTGTGTACGTGTGTGTCACATTCATTCAGAGTTTGTTGAGAAATTAAATTAATTATCATTTTTCAGTTTCAAAATTAGAACATTCAATTTTTCTTGTAAAATAAAGGCCAAGAATTTTTGAATATTGTTGCAATGCAAAATAAATTCTTTTTAAATTGAATGAGTTTATTTTAAATTATACAATTTTTATGAAACACAATATTTGTCAGTAAAAAAAGTAAAATTATTAAATTATTAAAAGATACCTTACCTTACTATCGAAAATGTGGAAGTAAGCGATAGATAATGGATGAGAATAGATTTAAAATGAATTCCTTACTTCAAATATTTTATTTCTCCAAAAAAAAGAAAATAAATTTGATTTTCAGGTCAAGTAATTGCATATGAAATTATGCAATCGAATTTAATTAGCTGTCCATTAGAGATGCATAAAATTCCGGTACCACGTTGTGATGCTGTTTTTGATGCGCAATGTATGGGTAAAACGGAAATTCCTTTTGTTCGTGCAAAATATGACAAGAATACCGGACATGGCTTTAATGTACCACGTGAACAAGTAAGCTACTTTTCTCTCTCTTTCTCTCTCTCTCTCTCTCTCTCTCTATTCCTCTCATCATTTCCTGAAATTAAAATTGAAATTGAAATTGAAATTTTTTTCCGTTATTTACAGTATAAGTATTATAATAGTACAAAAGTACTATTTCACTTTTTTTCTGGTTGATTGGTATTGCTGTCTACAAGAGGGTTCTTAAGATGACCGATATTGGTGCAAAAAGGGAACGAAATATTTTTAAAAAACGAGTTTTTAGTCATTTGTTTGTTTGGAATGCGGCATGACGCAATTTCATTTTATCATCTGTTTGTATTAGATCGATTGCTACCACCAATAGCATTTCCTTACTACCAGTTCTCAATGCTTTCATGCAAATAATATACCGCCATATAACCAGCAATTCATTTTTTATTTCTAAATCACTATGAAAATTCATTCATCAGTTACTGATGAAATTTTAATAGATGCGCAAGTAAAAAAAACATATATATAAAAAGAAAAGAACGATACAATGACAAAGAATTTGGCTGTCATTAATATCTCTGCAGGGTGTTGTTAGAATGAAAGTTTGAAAAAAGTTAAAGCAATTTGCGCATTTCATTAAAATATATTAGTTGTTTATGACAAAAGCATTTCATCCTAATTTAATCCAATTTTCTTAATAAAGCTTATATTTTACTCTAATTAGATTAATTAATTTTTGATTATTTCGAATTTTTAACAATCAAATGATGAAAAAGTTTATAAGTTAAGTGTCGAATAATCCATTAAGTTTTATTTACGTCGTCAAATTCATAAAAATACCAATTATTAATTTTAAATGAATAATTCAATTAGTTTCAAAAGATCGGACACTTTCGAAATTTCTTCTAATATCTTTAACAGAACAACATTACTACATTTGTAGTTGTTTACTTCAATATCCGAAACATTTCTATGTAATAAACAAACTTTAATTGTTAGCATTAAAAAGTTTGATTGAATGATTATCATGAATCAAATTAAATCAAAAACCCTTATCATCAGGAATTAATTCTTATCACTACTATCATTCATCTCTTACATCTTACTCAATGCTACAGGTTTTTTAATATAACTTTAAAATTCAAGAAATTGGGACTTCTTTTTTTAAATAAAATAATTATAACTTCGATAAAAAGTTTTGTTCACATTTATATGATACTTCAACGATTCCATTTTATAAATATCAAAAAGATTTGAATTATTATGTGTCCTTGCAAAGGATGAAATGATTGAAAAAGTGTAGTAAAAATAAGAAAAGAATGGAATAATCAATTGGAATTTGGAAATGAAAAAATTTGAAAGAAAGGAATCTTTCTTTTTTTAAAACATTTTATGTGTCCATATAATCAAATTTATTCGCTATTTAAAAAAGTAATAATAAAATAATTTTTTTTACGACGAAAATTCAGAATTGCAGAATGGCTGCAAAATAATTTTTTACGACGAAAATTCAGAATTTAACTCTTCATATTGTTAGATAATTTTTTAGTAAATTTTAAAATAAAGTAAGTTTTCGAGCGTTGATTGTGTCGAAACGAATAGTTCTTTTAGTTTAGAAGCAAAAAAGAAATAGCGAAAAATCCTCAGAGACAATGGTCAATGGTCCATTTGTCCACTAATTGTTCTTAATTCATTAAATAATGTTTGATCTCTCTCCCTCTCTCCCTCTCTCTCTCTCTCTTTATTAAAAAAAGGAATTCCTTCTAATTTTAGCAAAATCTTTTTAGTTGATTCAAATGAAATTCACAACGCATAGTTTGCTTTTATTTTATGTAATACTGAAGAAAACAAATTTAATTCGATTATGAAATCAGCGAATTCGAAATTTTCTTTTGAAATCTTCGGAAATAAAAGTTTAAAGTTATTTTTTTCATTTAAATTTCTAACCATTTATTTTTGAATACTTTGAATGTGAATATTTGACAAAGATGAAATGATATTGATTTTCATGTATATTGATTTTATAGTTGAGATATTACAAATTTAAAAATGATGGATGCATCATCGTTCTCATTTTAAAATGTTACAAGAATTTAATTTAAGTTGATATCACGATATCATGGTGATATTTTAATTTTCTGCGCTATCGCAACTACAAATGCATAATTGAAGTTATATTAAGATATTTACAAATTCAAAATAAACTTTCTGGTAGAAATGAAAGAAATACTATTGAAATGTATTTTCTTTTTATTAAATGATAACGATAAAACAAAATTGTCGTAAAAAAAATAAATTTGTTGCAAAATTATTAGTCAAAAAATTACAACAATTTTCTAAAATTTAATTTAAAAAAATTTCAGGAATTAAAACAATAGTACATTTGAAGTCTTTTTCTTATTTTTATCAACAAAAAAAAATGGGAAATTTGATTGATGAACGTAATGTTACGTATGATACGATATGTATGATACTACCGGTTTAGTGATATGAGAGAGATGTGCGGTAATTTAACAAATAATAGAGAGCAAGTTTTGCCATTTTGAATGTATCATCGAATTTTTAATGTTACAAATTTATTTTACACTTTTAAATTCGAAGAATTAATAGATGAAAAAATGCAGAAAAGAATGTAAAATACAATTATTTCAACATATAAAAAATTTTATAGCGTTGTCCCTTCATTTTGCCGTATCACAAATTTGTGTCAAAAGATGAAGCCGCCATATTTCATTTTTTTTTTAGCTTTACGATCTTTTAATTCAAATTTTTTGATTATTAAAGAATAAAAGGAAACAAATGAAATTACAGGTGAATGAACGTACAAGTTGGATTGATGCATCTTTTTTGTACAGCACTCAAGAACCATGGATTGCTGCACTTCGTGCTTGGCATAATGGTTCGTTATTGGAAGGACCAATGAAGAATTATCCACCCCTAAACGGTCCACGTATTCCGTTAATCAATCCTGCACCACCACAAATACATCGTTTGATGAATCCGGAACGCCTTTTTAGCAAGTTTTTTTCTTAATTTAAAAAACATTAATTAGTATGTTATGAATAAATTTGTTGTTGTAAGTTGTTTCTCAGAATTTATATTTAGTTATTATTCAGTTAAAAAGAATATCAAAAAAAAAGTAAATTCCAAATTTGAAGCAAAATTTTCAAACCGTTCCCAAAATTGAACACTTATTTGAAGAATGCTTGGAAGACGAGGAAATTTTAATAATTATCTATTTATTAAACAAATTATTAAGCTCAGATATTGAACTCATTAGTAAATGATTTTTAGTTGAAATTAGAATAGATCCTACGCAGTTATAATTAGTACTCGAAATTTGTATTCCAATTTTTGCAGAGTACTGAACGATTAAACAAATATTTTGGAAGAGTTGATTAGAAGAAATGAAAAAGAGCAATTATTTGGTATATTTCATCATTGTATGAATACACGGGTCAAAGGTTTATTAGAAGTTAATAACAGATAACTACACCTGATTATTGTTTTTATCAGAATTTCAGTGTTGGGTGATCCACGTATCAATGAAAATCCGGGTTTGTTAAGCCTGGGTTTAATGTTGTATCGATGGCATAATATACAAGCAAAACGAATTCAAGAAGAATATCCAGAATGGACTGATGAAGAAGTATTTCAGGTTAGATTTCTTCCTTTTTCCTTTTAAAATGAAATTTCAATATAATATATGCTTAAATGAAAGGAATTATAGGGTGCTCGTCGGTGGGTCATTGCAACATTGCAGAAAATAACTTTATATGACTTTTTGCCGGTTATGTTAGCCGATGAAAAGGCAGTTCCACCATATGAGAAGTACAAACCTCTTGTACCACCTGGCATATCTCATGCCTTTGCTACCGCTGCTTTTCGATTTCCTCATACACTTGTAAGTAAATTAAATAATTTGTGATGAAAAATATTTATTCAATTATTTCTGTTAATTGAATGAATGCTTTGCTTGTATTTTATATTAGCCAATTATGATTGATCTGACTGATCTAATAAGTACCAAGGTACAGGTACCGCCTGCTTTGTTATTTCGAAGACGAGCAAATGGAAAATGTGAATTTCGTGATGAAGTAGGCGGTTACCCAGCTCTGAGACTATGTCAAAATTGGTGGAATGCTCAGGATATTGTGCAGGAATATTCGGTAGATGAAATCGTCCTTGGAATGGCATCGCAAATTGCCGAAGGCGAAGATGCTATTGTTGTTGAAGATTTGAGAGGTATGTAATTGCTTAAAATAAGTTATTTTATTTTCAAAAAAAATGTTATAAAAAAATCGAATGTAATATTCACGAAATATTAATATTCATAAACATAAAACGACAAATCATTTGTTAATCGATTTTAAGATATTATTTGTATCGGTTAGATTTAAAAATACGATCGTAGGACTTTTTTTACATTTGTTTAGATTTAAATAATATAAAAAGCAATTGTAGATTTTGTCTTTGGTCCAATGCACTTTACTCGTTTGGATGTCGTATCGAGTTCCATTATGCGTGGACGTGATAATGGCTTACCATCGTACAACGAATTAAGACAAAGTTATAATCTTCCGCTTAGAAATTGGACAACAATTAATCTTATGATGTACAAGGAAAGACCGGAGGTATAATTTATTCATAATTTTTTCTTTTTTTTAAATGAAGAAAACGGAAGAATGACAAGCAGAAATTTCGACCTTCTCTGAAAAAAGTTATGGAGCTTAGGAGTAAGGGCTCTGATAGTAGTTGCTGTTTTCAATCCTTTGTTTAATTCTCAAAAATATAAATCTCTGATGGTTGTTTTTGAAAATTTTAAAATTTGATTATTTTCTCAGATGTTTCATGAACTGGAAAGATTATATAGCGGTGACATTTCGAAGCTTGATGCTTATGTTGGTGGAATGTTAGAAACAAATGCTGAAGGCCCAGGTGAACTCTTCCGAGCAATCATTCTTGATCAATTTTTACGACTCCGTGATGGTGATCGATTTTGGTTCGAAAACACTTGGAACGGGTTCGCCATCCATTTCTCTGTTTTCAACTTATGATTGCATTGCGTTCAATTTAAAAACCAAAGAAATACAAGAGAGTCAAAGAGTCGATTTAAAATTAAAGAATGCCAAATTCTAACTTTCAAAATTTAGTTCAAAAATTGAAGGAAGAAGAATTTAAAGAGTACTGGAGCATCTTCTCTTCCATAAATTATTGATGATCAAATGAAATGAAAATGCGAAAATTCGCAAAGCTATTAAAATGTATGAAATTCTCTAACTGAAACTTTTCTCATAATTTACTCGCATATCTCAGGATGTTCACTGAGGAGGAAATTAAACAGATACATTCAACAACGTTACGCGATATCATTCGCAAAACAACATCAATCGATGAGCATGAATTGCAGGAAAATGTCAGTTTTCAATTTATCGAAGCATTTTCGATCGATTCTTCTTCGAATTTAAAACATTAATAGTTTTAGAAATATTTGTTTAATTAAAGAATAATGCAAAAATTTAAATGTATGAATTCATTCGTATGTAATATAAGAAATTCAAAAATTTACATTTTAAAAATTCTACTTTTTATTCCAAAACCATAAAGGTATTCCTTTGGCATGCCGGTGATCCATGCGGTCAACCGTTTCAAGTAAATGCAAGTGGTTTGGAGCCATGCATACCATTTATGCGTTTCGATCATTTCACCGGCAATGAAGTAACATTTATTTTTTCATGCATTGCGCTTGGCATGATTCCACTTAGTATGTTTATAATTTGCTTCTTAATGTTAATTATATAATTATTTTTTGTTTTTTTTGGCAAAGAGAAGAAATTTTTTTTAAATTTTGATTATTTTAAAATTTACAACGATTAAGATTATGCGATATTTTAAATGATTGAAAACTGGAAATAATCAATTTCTAATAAATATTTTCATTTAATCATCTTTCATATGATATAGTAATTGTATTCTTATTGATTAAAAAGTGCAGAAATTCTTGAAAACTTTTTATTTAGAAATTAATATTAATTTTAGTTTGCATTGGAATTGGATATATGTTGATACAGAAGAGGAAGAAAATGGGAGGTAATATGGATCCATGCTTTAAAAAAGTTTTCCTTGAAAATACCAATTCAAGCAATACCAAAATTGAAATTGCCGAAAGTAATAGTGAAAAAGAAAAATTGCGTTTGCCTGGTTTGTTTTATCAAATAAATTGTATTAAACTACCAGACTTTTAAATAGATTGTTAATCAGAATTGTATACTTATATTGCTAATGACTTATTATAAATTGTATCTTTCATTTAATCTTATTTTGCTATTTAAATTGCAAAATCCATTTCATATGAACCAATTATTAATACCAATTGTTAATCAAAAAGAAAGAAAGAAAAATTTCAGCTATTGAATGGATTAACAAAAATTACTGTCGATCGGTGATTCTAATTGTTGATATTACACCATTGATTCGATTGGAAAAACCACGTGGTGGTCTATTGCGATGTCTTAATTTAAGCGACGCTAATTTTGTAAATGTCGCTGTTTCCGATTTGAATAGTTGCGATTATCCATTCATTATGATATCCATTCCAAGACATTACGATTTGGTTTGTTTGATTTGATATCCTTATGTGATATTGTAATGAAATATCGCATCAATATTGTTGCAAAATCTTTCTTCAAATTTTAATTATCGTACAATATTTAAGAAATGACTTATTCTTTATATTCGGTATCCTTAATTAGTCATCCTTTTACCGGATAAAAGATATCGATTCTTTAAGGATTATTTTGAAAAAATTTTTTCAATACTTTAGGAAAAATTAATCAAAACATTTTAGGTTGTTCGTTTGAATAGTGAATGCCAATGTTCTCAATTCCTTTGTGTTTTGAGTAATGTTTTGAATCAAACTAACAAACAACTGATCATTCGCCGTTGTCCAATTAGTCATATTATCGAAATAGCTGAAACAAGTGAAAGACGCCAGGAGAAACTGAATCATTTCTTCCGAGAAGCTTATGCCAAGGTGACAACATTATCAATTATAACATGATTAGTATCATTTAATATCTATAACCAATCCAATAAAATCCTCCATAATCATACTCTTCACATTTCCTCTATTCATATTGTTTATTAAAAAATGAGGTAAAGAACTGAAATTAACGAGGGAAGGATAGAGGGAGAAGAGAAAGGTATGAGGTAGAAACTACACTGCAAGAAAAAAGGGAAAATCTATTGCTTTAAGACTTCTTGCATATATTCCTACTTTCAGTTATTCAATATACCGCAATTATCAGGAGATATTAGTCCGGTAATATATGGATCAGTCTCGGAAGAAGTCCTTGGTACAGCAGTTACCAAAGCGGAAATGGCTGATGCCTTAGGAATGCGTGAAAATGATTTATTTGTTGAACGGATATTTACTTCTATGACAAAAGAAAATTCGAATCGTGTTACATTTTTCAAATTCCTGAATGTTATTGTCCGATTTGCTAGAGGTATCAAAATTATATTATTTTATAAGATTTTGTAAAAGGATGAAATTGTCATGCAACAATGAATTTCTTTTCCGCTTTCCGCCACGTTATTTTTATCATCCATTTCTGATAATAATATGCAACCAAAAACTTCATGATAACTTTGTGGAAAAAAAATATGTTTTCCTAATTCTGAAAAAAAAGAAGTTTTCAAAGAAGCAATTTTAGGATCAGTTCGTGATAAACTTGAAGTATTATTCAATATGTGTGATCGAGAAGGACAAGGAAGAGTGGATAAGAAGGAATTTTGTGATTTTGTTAAATCATTAAATGTAGCAGTTGGAGTGAAAATTGAGGAAGCTGTACAAGATCGAATAATTGATCGAGTGTTACAACGATCTGGAATCAACGTGGATTCGAAATTTTTGTCTTACAAAGATTTCGAAGCCATTTTTAGTGACATAGATGGCGTGCGACATCCGATTGGAGTGCATATGCGTGGTGCCAAGTTGAAAATTAATCTCGATGAGTTCGTCCTTCTTACTAAATTAATGTAATGAAATTGAAATGAAAAAAGATGTGCAGAAAAGAAATTTCAAAAGATTTTTTTTTTGGTGATAGATATTTGTTATAATAAACAAAATATGTTCTTTTTTAAAGGACAGAAAGTATGAATAGTTTTGCAATAGAAAATGAAGAGATTGAATATGCTCGTATCAGTTGGTATCTATCAATTATATCATATTTGGAAACTTATCGTCAACATATTGTTATCACTTTCTTATTCGTTGTAATCAATCTATTTCTATTTTTTGAGCGTTTTTGGCGTAAGTTCTCTTCTTTAATAATTAATAAATTAAAGTACAATGCTATTGTTTTACTTTTTTTCATAAACATTAATAAATAAATGATTTTAATAATTTCTAGATTATCGATATGAGACGGAGCATCGTGATCTACGACGTGTTATGGGTATGGGTATAGCAATTACACGTGGTGCTGCTGCATCATTATCCTTTTGTATGGGACTAATTTTGCTAACAGTTTGCCAGAATATTATTACATTATTACGTGAAACATTAATCCGTGAATATATACCACTTGATTCAGCGATAGCATTTCATAAACTTGTCGCAATAGTTGCTGGCTTCTGGGCTACAGTACATACCATTGGACACTGTATTAATTTCTATCATGTGGCAACACAAAGTCAAGATGGCTTACAATGCCTCTTTCAGGAAGCTGTTTTTGGGTAAATTCTTTTTGAGTTAATTTGTAGTTTTTTATATGGGATGTGAAATTTGTTTGAATAATTCGTTTAGCTCTAAAGAAATGATAACTTTGAAATGAAAGACTTTTTTAATATTAGAAAATTTTTTAAGTTTTAAAAGTTAATTTCAGTTCAAATTTCTTACCCTCAATCAGTTACTGGTTATATGGTACCATAACTGGAATAACAGGACTTCTATTAGTAGCTCTTATGAGTATCACTTATGTGTTTTCAACACCAGCTGTCATGAAGGAAGCATATCATGCTTTTAAAATCACTCATCTTCTCAATATTCTAATTTATGCACTCACTGTATTGCATGGGCTTCCAAAACTTTTGGATGTCAGTTTGGAATTAAAATATTTTTTAAGTTGTAAAATGTTTTCGAATAATTTTTCAAGTAGTATGGAAAGTACATCGTACACTGAGTTGCTAAAGTCATTCAACAATTGACTTAATCAGGTGGAAAGACGGTTGGTATTACAACTGTTTAAACATCTGTCAAATGCTTGTTATTATCATTAGGCCTATATTTAAACTTCTTCCGTTTCCTACAATTTTCATATTTCATTTCTATCTGTAAAACTCTGCAAAGTGGAATCACTTTTAATATTTCGATTTAATCTGCTAAAAATATTTTCCAAAGTTTTAATAAATTTTAATTTCAGAGTCCCAAATTTCTATATTATGTAGCCGGTCCTATTGCTCTATTTATAATTGATCGTATCATTGGTATGCGACAACAGTACAAAAGGTTACAAATTCTAAGCGGCGCAATACTTCCATCAGGTTCGTTTCAGAAAGTTTGCAAATTTAATAGACATTGAGTTGATGAAAGAAAGAGATGAATTAAGTTTTGTTGGTAATATTTGTTGGTAATTGTTGGTAATATTGGTAATTTTATTGGTAATATTTGGTGATCTTTACGCTGATTTTTTAAACTCTCTGTCTATTTCATTTTAGCTTTTCCTTGTAAAATAATACAAAAGACATCAATTAAATTTAAACTGTGCAACTTATGAGTAAATTAATTTTGAATAAGTTGAAAATAGCTTGGAAAAATAATTTATAGGTTCTATTCAAGTTGAGCCTTTTATCTTACTAAGTAAAATTACAACACTAAGGTGTTGGTGTGTGGTGTGTTGTTATTAATATAATATATTAATTAATATAATATAATACAAAGTTAATATCTCCGTAATAATAAGTACAATCAGTAAGACTAGAAGAGATTAATTGATAAAGCTGGGAGAAATAGATTCACACAGTAGAATTCCAAAATGAACATTGATAATAATATCAATATTAGCTGTAAATTTAAAAATATGAAATGATTATGATTTGAACTATAGAATAAATGATAAGAGATATTAGATTACTTTTGAAAGCCGAAAATTCATTAAATTTCATTCATCACAGATTGTCTAATTTTCATATCGCATACTTTTCTTTATGTAACTTTTAATTTAGTCAACATTTTAAGTTTAAAATTCGATCAAATAGTATATATTTTGCAGATATTATCTATATTCAATTCAAGAGACCAAATTCATTCCGATTTCGTTCTGGTCAATGGGTGCGTATCTCATGTCCAGCATTTTCATGTACATTTAATGAACTTCATGCATTCTCCTTAGCTTCTGCACCGCAAGCATCAACTCTTGAACTGTACATCAAAGCGGTTGGCCCATGGACTTGGAATTTACGAAATCAGATCGCATGCGCACATTCGAACGGAACGCCCTATCCAGTACTTCATTTACATGGGCCATACGGTGATGGCAATCAAGTATGTCTTAGAAGATAGCAATATTAAATTTGTTATAAAATGAAATTACTAACTTCATTTTAGCAATCTTTATTTAATAAAGTAAGATGAAGTAGCATACTGTAAATTACAGTAAAGTCATGTATGGTATGATACTATTTTATTTTAGGATTGGCGTAATTTCGAAGTTGCTGTGTTGATAGGTGGCGGTATTGGTGTAACTCCGTATGCTTCAATACTCACTGATCTTGTCATCGAAAAAATGTCCGGTCAACATACAAATATTAAATGTGAAAAGGTTTATTCCTTCGTTGAATCTCATTTATATGTCTTACGAAATTATTAATTTTAATCTTAAAAAAATGAACGAATGAGTAAAAATATTTTTGATAAAGCGCGGTGAGAAGAACTTAAATAATTCTAAATTTTCTCAGAAATGAATTCTTTGGAGAAAATTTATTTGTAATAGAAAATTAAGAAGTATAGTAAGTATATTTGGTATATCATAATGACCATTTTTCCTACTTTCCAAACTAATATAATGATTAATGATGAAAGTATTTATTACCTAACTTTGTCAACTTAGCTCAAGTAAAGATAAATTGCTTACAGTTGAAAGATGTAATATTTTAGGTTTATTTCATTTGGGTATGCTCAACACATAAGAATTACGAATGGTTCATTGAAGTTTTACATAATGTGGAAGAATTAGACAAAGAAGATTTGCTGGAAATGCATATTTTTGTCACACAATTCTTTCATAAATTTGACCTTCGAACTACCATGCTTGTATGATAATTGACTTTTTTTTTTGAATAATTCCAAAGCGAAAAAATATACAAAAATTATTTTCATGATTTTTCAAAATTTAAAATATTCGTTTGTTTGATCTACAACTTTGTTGATAATGTTTAATTTCAGTATATTTGCGAAAAGCATTTTCGAAATGATAGCAATGGTCGAAGTATGTTTACAGGCCTTAATGCTGTAAATCATTTCGGCCGTCCAAATTTTGATGCAATCTTCAAGTTCATACAAAATAAGCATAGAAATGTAAGCTTTTTCTAATATGTTATATAATATATTTTATTGAAATCGATCTGTAATTGGATAGATATTAATTTGAAACGATTAGTTATCATGGAATGTGAGAAGGGCAGAGGTCAAATTTAAGTCAAGTCAGTTTTAATTTGCATTTTTTTCAAGTCTAAACTTAAAATTTTTTTTAGGTTCAAGAAATTGGCGTATTCAGTTGTGGCCCGAATTCAATCAATAAAGAAATTCGAAAAGCTTGCAGAGAAGCAAATCGAATCCGAAATGTAGCATCACTTTGTCATCGATTTGAAACATTCTAATCATATTGTTTAAGTGAAGAAGTAATGATAATTTGCTCATATTCGAATTTCGATTTGAAAATATTATTTTGCTTTAACTCGAACTTAATTAATGGTTATTTTTAATTGAATTATTTCAATGAGGGGGACTTCATCCATTCCTTTATTACCAGTTGTTTCAATGACATTTCGCTTGAACTCAAATTAATCATTTTAATATTTCATATTTCTTGGCTACATCTTATCTTTCATCTTTCCAGAAATTAACCTTATCGTTATTCATTGCTGTATATAAATAAATGAACAAACTTCTACGATCTCAATTTGTCTTTCATTGATCTGCCAAATTTCTTCATCAAAATGGTACAGTCTTATTAGTAGTTGCTATTGCTTACTTCTATTATTTTGTTGAACTTTTCATCTTCATTTTAATTGATATTTTGTAAAAAATTTATTCGATGATTCTGAATTGTAATTTCAGAATTTTTCAAAAGATTTTTTGTACGAAAAAATATCTGTCCACTTAATTCATATCATTCATTATCCGGAGCCATTTTATGACTTAATTTGCATAAAATAATCAATAAATATGAGAATGAAGAATTTGTAAAACACTAATTTTTTACTCATTCATCCTTTTCTTCATCTGATATAATTCTTTTAACTCAAACATCTCGTTTATCCTAGATTAAGAAAATGTGAAGAGGGTAATTTTGCTGCATCATTATCACTATTATTAAGGATAAGATTAAGTGATTATTTATCTCCCTCTCTTTATCATCAATTGATATTTCTTTCAGTAAAATTATCAAAATTTCATCTAAAAAGAAGAAAGGATTCTTCAATTTTTCGTTATCAAAATTTTGCTAATCAAAAAACATCCGCTTATTTTTGCTCTTTCTTCATAGCTTTTATAACATCCTATACAATTTGATATGATCAGTCTAATTGATCTGAAGCACCTTTCTACACTTCCATCAATCCTTCAAACATCGTTCCATTTGTTTATTTTAGACGTTAGAAATCTTCTATCCATTTTTCATTGTTTAAATTTGTCAATATTTTCAAAAAGTTTCAAATTGCTTTTCCAATATGATGATAATATATTACATCATATGACAGCTTGTCTAATTAAATTACGTTGGCTGGAAATAATAGAATGGTTTGTAACATTATCGATTCATTCGGTTATGCTAATTAGCTGAAGTGCTTTCATCATAATATATCCATTCGGATTATAAATTCACCAGTATATAAGGGATGGTATTGTTGTTTGATATATTTATTGTAACTTCAACTAAAAGAACAAAATTTCATATTAACCATAAAAGCCGTCAAAAAATCGCAATGAGGTATAGCTTTCGAGATCATTGTGACAAGTGGAAAGGTCAAAGTTCAAAGTTTAATTTGGGCTTATGGAACGGTGATCGTATTATTCTGTGAAAAAACCAAGCACTGGCTATGAAATGGGGGTTTAGTGTATCTGGCATTTCGCTAAAGCCTTTTTTCTAAAGAATAGAAATTACTGTGGTGTGAGCATCTGAAAACTAGATCACTGACAATGAAGTCAATCTTGTTTTGATTAAATAGTACTATCTCAAAATTCCCAATTCATCAAGATAACACTAATGGTTTTTCTCGATGGAAAATAATTTAATTTGGAAGTACTAATAACAGTTATTACTCAAACAAATTAATTAAAGGAATTAATAAACAAGACGCAGTAATGCTAAAGAAATGATAATGATGAAAAGATAGAAAATTCATAATTTAGCAAAAATTTATTAGGTAAACTTAAGTCGTGACAGTGTGAAAAGTTTTAAAAAATCATGCCTTCTTTTTGGCAGCAATGACCAGATGTCCTCGTTTGGTCAAGTTTGATGTCAAGGTTTTCGTGTCTACATCCGATGGAAGCTTATAGGTACGATTAATTTCACGTTTAATTTCACCAAATTGATCGGCACGTGACTCATGTCTGCAGTGAATGACCAAATTATCGCCAGCAACTTTCACCTAGAATTTAAATCTCATGTAAGAGTACAAATTAAATCTCGGCAATCGTTGATTATCACCGCTCGATGAAAAAGAATACTGAAAACTTCATCACTTACTTCCTCTATACGTTGGAAAGCTTTTCAATATACTCACAATAACAAGTTATTATTAATCAAAGAAATAAATGAGTATGCAAAATGTCTGCAAATAGATTTGAAACAATTAAAGTAATGAAAAGAAATATTTATATAAGACAATAAAATAAATGAAGGAGAAACTTCATTCCCAAATTTACTCGGAATTCCCTAGTTATGTTACATTGATATAAGATAATGATTTGAAAAATTTTATCAAAAAAGAGTAAAAATACGAAAACTTTTTTTCACTTTTCCTTTCTCATTTATAATCAATTCTCTTTTCTTTTTAAATTTCTTTTCTTTCATTTCTGAAATTATCTTTCACATATCTTTCCTTTCTTTCTCTCAAATGTCCACAGATCGCTTATTTTTGTTGATAATTATTATGAATCGTATGAAGCATTATTAATCATCAAATTACCCCTTTATAAAAAGCTTGTCTAAAGTATAAATCATAAATAAATTATTTAATTTAAACCTCGATTTCCTTCGGTGAAAAAAATGATGCATCCAAACCAACTTCGAACTTATCATTCGTATTGGTCACTTTTATCACTTCATCGTTGTGTTGTAAAGGCCAATCCCATTGCTGGGCACTCCAATTATGCGTTAATTCCACTATCTTTTCTTCCATATCTTAATTTCTGAAATAGATTTGGATTTCATGTTAAAAAAATAGAATTAAACGCAGAATAAAAATAAGAAGTAAAATGGTTTCTGAGAAGTGTTAAAGGATTTCACATACATAACGTCGAAAATATATTTATGATTCAGACAAGTAAAAATTAATGTTTAACAATGGTACTAGTTAACCTTTTTAGAAATTACACATTATTTTAAAAACGAATTCATGGATATAGCTGTCATAACGCTGTCATCGAGGCATTATCAATATTCATAGATTGCATGGCTTCATATAATTGATGACCAGTGAAATTAATACATTATTAAAATTCTTAAAATTAAAACATAGCGATTTTGTTGTTTTTTAAGGTTTCCTCTCATTTAACAATATAGTATATTCAATAAATTACGCTTATTATCAAAGAATGAATTGAAAATAAATATAAAAGATGATAGGCTGATAAGATAAACAATGGAAGAAATTGAAATGTTATATGTCATATCAGAATGACTAATGAAATCTTTGATTGGCTATTGATAATGCAATCAGAATTGAAAGAGTATGTTGGTGGAATTAGTTAGAGTGCCAGCTACGACCTGTCAGGAAAAAGAAGAGTAAAGAGTTAAAAAGTGAAATGTAGCAAACATTTGCTCCCAATCTAATAGCACAAACTTCAGCTACACTTCCACAGTTCTTCCAATGAAAATGACAGAATCATTCACTTATATCTTTTATTATTGTCTCAAAAAAAAAACAACAACAAAAATTAAGATGAAGAAAAGTTGAATCGATCGATCGATCGATAACTGATTTAATCAGAATTAAAATATCTATCAAATATGATCGATTAAAGCGCCAAAAAATACATTTATAAAATTTTCTTAAATTCCAATAAATCTTTAATCAATAATTAATAATATAAAAATAAATGAATTGAGTGAAAAATGATGTCATATATTTTGTGAAAAATAAACGAATTCATTTTTAGAAGGAAAAATTGAGCTCTAATAAAGAGAGAAAAAGAGAGAGAGAGAGGAAAAGAAAAAGAGAAATAGGTAAAAACGGATGGCTCAATTTCAATCCATTCATTCAATCTTCCCAATTATTTCTTCAAATAAATAAACAAATAAATAGAACAAACAAATAAATAAATAAAATAAATAAAATTTTCAAAATGCTAAAATACATTTAAAATATGTGAAAAATATACTATTGATGGAATATATTTATTGTTTATCTTAAGTAAAATGAGAAGGAAGAGGAAGAGAGGAATGGTAGGAATGAAATTTGATTTGAGTTTAACATTTTCATTTTAAGTGCTCTCATCTGTGTTGTTGGACAAGCTTTGGCAAACAGCAATTTGACCTTTATTCTCAGTCTTCTAACTTTCATTATTCACTCATCCATTCTTTCTTTCTTTCCATTCAATGATTTAATCGTTAGTAATAATGCAGCATTTATAATTTTGCAACTTTGGATCAGTCTAAAATTCTTCTGGGAAAAATCATTTCCGGAATTTTCAACTATCACTATTTACTTAACTGTATAAGATTTCATGTCCATGATAAATTTCAATACTTCTCCCTATTAAAATTGGCAATATCACCTGATAAAATGTAAAATGACGTGTTTTGAATGAAATTAATTGAGGTTTCTCTCCTCTATGATGTAATTAGTCAGGAAGTGAACAAACAAAAAAAGCTAGCAGACAGCTGTCAGGTGACCTGTCTATTCCTTTGTCTATTACTCTTGAAATAATCAACTAATCAGTATAATACTACTTCCAGCAAAAAATTTGTTGCGTGCGCTTATAATCATTGAAAGTATTTCAAGCGCTAAAGTCATATCACCCAATCAATTCCGCATTTTTCATTTCAATTAACTCAACAATTATCTTCGATGGAAAAACATATCGCCAATGAAAAAAGCAAGATGAATAATCAAATAGCATTGCAGCTAACAGTTCAAGAATCACTCCTTAAGTATTCCAATTCATTTTCCAGCCTGAGACAGCTTTACGCGGCTTCTATCTTCCGTCTGATATACTGAACTTCAATATTCTTTAAAGCGCAAAATTTGTGACAAATTATTGATAATCACTTAGTGTTTTATGCACCATTGATATGATATATTATTTATTGTAAGAAGGAATAAACAGAAACAACAAATGCTTGAACATTATGCACAAAATGTAACAGTATCATTCCTAACGAGTATTTACAGCCTTAATCATAATTTTGAAACTGAAGGAAAGGATCATTTAAAAATTCGTAGTCATTAGTCAATTAGTGTCCATGATCCAATACAAATGCCCACGACATCCATTGATGAATTAAATTCACAATTAATGCTCATATCAAATACTTCCAAATTTAGGAAAAAACTGTCTTGGAAATGAAAGTGCAAAATTTTACAGGAGTGGTAAGGCGCAATTAATAAATGCATGATGAAAAGGCTGCTGTCATCGACGAATAATTTTAGAAGAAAAAATCAATAAAATATTTCGAGAAATATAAACCCTGCCTTTATCTAGAAATGAAAAGGAACAGGGAACAGCGGCACATTACGATACATTCTGAAAGTCTTTTTGAGACGCTCAAACTTTTTAGTAGAAAGGACTACAGAAATCAGAGAAAAATCGAAGACGAAATGAAACTGCAAGAGACTTAATAAATAATAACAGTTGTTTATAATGCATAAAAGGAGAAAAATAACAGAAAAAAGGAGATAATAGATTAAGAAAATCAAAAGATCAAGAAAATGCTGTGGTGTATCTGAGAGAAAAGTCCCATATCTTATATAGGGACTTTATTTTAACCGGCCAAATCTCTTCTTTCTGCGTACCGATTTGCTCAAAAATTTTGTCTTCTTTTATATTCACATAGACATCCATTAAAATTTTCCGAAAAATCATAATTACGGGAAAAATAATTTTCTGAATATATAGCATGAAAAGTTGTTACATAATTAACATGAATCCAAAGATAGTTTCACAATAATCCTATAATTCGGTCTTGCCCAAAAATGAAACAGAAGCATGCTTTTTCATGAAATCGATGAGGTCATTTAAATCACGATTTCCTTCGTATTTGATCGGTTCTTCCTTCTTACCAGCTGGTGCAAAATAAATTGTTGGAAAACCGCTCACATCATAATTCTTGGGAATATCATTGGCTGTTACATCCATTTTTGCAAGTAACAAATTTGGTTCCTTTTTCATTTTCACTGCTAATTCCTTGTATTTTGGCTCAAATGCCTAAACTTGAAAACATTAGAGCAATATTTATCGTATTTTCTGTTATTATCTACTTCAAAAGTTGATACGATTCAACGTGTCTCGAATTTTTAATTTCCAATTCAGGCTTTTACTAAGGCTGTGACTCAACCAAAATAAAATCAAGAAAATTGCAAATGTACCTTGCAATGCCCGCACCATGGTGCATAAAATTCCACCAGTACATCCTTCGTTTCATCAAACACGACCTGCGCGAAATTTGATGCAGCCACAGTTTTCACTGGACCCTTCTCTTCTTTCGGCAATGGTGCAGATTTCACAAACGGTTTTATTTTGCCTTTAAAAAAGCAATAAAAAACAAATTAAGTGCAAGGCACAACACTTAACATCTTTCAATATCTTTCAATGAAAAAAAACAATCTTCATCAAAGGAGACACGATGAATAATTAATTATCTGTAAATAATTGTGAAACAGTGAGTTTTTAGAATTTTATACCTGACGATAATTTTTTCATGAAAGCTGGTAAATTCTCAGCTAATTCATCATCGAATTCATCTGGACGCATTGGATACTTTTTACCGTCGTAACCGAAGACTAAAACGTTATGTTCAAGTCCACTGTCACCCAATCCTACCTGAAATACATGAAATGCGTGATGTTCTTAAACTGGACAAATTTCTGAATCGTTTAAGTAAGCCGCAAGTGTCATAAATGTAAGGTCACTAAAACCGTCATTTTTCAATGATTTATTGAACTGAAATATAGAGAAATGATGATAAACAAACCGCTGTAAGCTCATCTGCAAATTCATCTTCGTCTGAAATTGCAAAATAATAGTTATCCTTCCTGTATTGACTCGCAATTTCTAACACCTACAAATGTAATTCAAAAAGTAATATACAACATTTTGACAGAAAAAATTTTCTTACCTTAAAATGTAATGGAAGAAATAACCAACTGATCGCCAAATTAAAGTATTATTATTCCGAAAAACTACACTGGCTCCAAAAGTATGAAATGCCTTAGTAGACAGAATATCATTTGAATTAACTTGGAAGTAATAAACATCGAAAATGAACTTCAAAATGACTTTTTTTGCCTACCGTAGCAAAATACCGATCAAAAAAGGTATTACGGAAAATTCCATTTGTTTTTACGGGGTGGAATGCACCTTCCAATGAAAAAAGAGAACAGTTAAATAGGACCTATACCGCGTATTAAATTCGAGAAATAGCTTGATATCTCACACTTATTCGTTACCAAATGACTTTTAACAATGCTGATGGATTATAAATTAAAATCAAAAATGTATTAAACTTGAATCTCCCAGAGTTCATCAATCACGAAAAAATTAATTCATTAGCATGTGATTCAAAATTCAAAAAAGATCAAAATTTTAACCAAATTTCAAAAAATGTCAAAATCGATAGGGATATAATTCAACCTTTTTTCGCCAATACTGTGTTCCTTCACGATATTCTATTGAAAAATCAACATTGTAATAAACTACAACGAGAGGGAATTGAGTGTATCTAGTGGCAACATTTTTTTTTGTCCTGTGACCCACAAGAGGTGTCGAATTTTCTTGAAAGAATGTCACCAAGTCCTCCACAGTACCGATTTCCTGCAAAATATCTAGACTATGATGCCAAACATTTTAAAATTAATTTCACCATCTAGTATCGAAAATGTAATGTCACCGACATGCTTGCAAATTACTAGAATAGGATAAATCGATTTTCTTAGTAAGCAATTATTTCTTCCACTGGAGGAAGATAATTGAAAACGTATACCTTTCCATAAACAATGTGCTTCGGTTCGTATTTGCTCCAGTATATCTCAGGGTAAAAAATAACAATTCGATCAGAATCAATTTTAAAATGTTTTTTGACATCTAATTCCGAACATACAGCAATAGTGAAGTCATCTCGCAACAATTCAGCTGAAAAGAAGGAGAATCTGCAAGATGTTATTCAAATTGCGAATCCTGACTTGAATTAATATAAGAATGTTGAAAAATTAGCGGAGAAAATAATATTTTCATGCAAGCAATATATTTCACTACTTTGAGAAATCCAAAAACTGTTTTTTCATAAAAATTTCCGCAGGAACAGAAGGAAAATCCATAACTGCAGAGAAATCATACTGCCATCTTCATCCTGCAGTGGATGCAGTTTGGTGATATAGGTAACTGATGATAACAAAAGCAGAATAAAGTTCTCCATCAGTCACAAGAAGCTGACCTGCGTCATTTAAAGAATCCAGTAGCTCTGCCTTTCCATCACTAAAAAAGCCAACGATTGTTACATCGTCTTTGCGCATAAAATTCTGAGCCTCCTTGACACTGGTAATTTCCTTTAAAGCAGGTTCAGCTTGTTCAAGCATATATTTCACAATACCTAAAATAAAGGTTATGAGTTTGAAAAAAAATTTGATTCATTGCACGCAAACATGATGCAGCAGTTATGCACAAGAAAGAAAGAAATATTTCAATTCCAACCCTTTAACAGAAATATACCTTCTGCATCACGGGGTCCTTTGTAATCAAACTTCTTTCCATTTCGGAAGATGTATAGTGTTGGGTAGCCACTAACATCAAATTCTGCAGTTAAACTCTTCTCAACTGTAGAATCCACTTCTGCAAGAATTATATCTGAACCCTGAAAAAAAAATTGAAATACCTTCTTGTTTTGCAACCTCTCCACTCAATCCACTTCGATTCAGATCTAAGGAATCATCATAATATATCCTTTTTTCTGTTGAAGAAGCGACCTAAAGTAATTCAAACGTACTTTAAGTTTTTTTGCAGCTTTTTCATATTCAGGTGCGAGTTTCTTACAATGACCACACCATGGCGCATAGAATTTAACTAAAGTGAGTCGATGTGTGGTGATAAATTCAGTAAATTCTTCTTTCGTTAGCTTTGTAACAGATGATGGAGGTGGCTTATAAGTAGGATCTGTTTTCTCCGAAACCCATTGTACAATATCTGAAATGAGCTTGAGTTATTTGAAAATCAATTATAAAAAAATTTCAAATCTCATCTATAAAGTCGGTTTAAGTGTTTAAAAAAGCATCATAGCATAAATTTCAAAATGCGACCGTCAGATTCTCGTCCACCATCATAATCGATTGGATCTTCACCATTTTGCCAAAATTTTAGTGTTGGAAATCCTTGTATGTTATAACTGAAATAACGTTACGCATATCCAAGAATTTATTTTGATGCTCTTTGTATTTTTATGTTCTTTTGTATTTGTATGGTTTGTCTGTTGAAAGCACTACTTGTTGTTATTTGATAGAACAATGCTTTTCATCGTTGTGGAAATATATCTGAAGCATGGAGCCTATGATACTTAAATAACCGGATCAAACACATAATGAATATTTAATTATGCTATATAGATAGTCTTTAAAAATAACAGTCTTAAAAATATAAATGAAATTTAATTTTACGCCTCTGCAAGTTTTTTCTCGACGGTTGCATCTACTTTAGCTAAAGGTATCTTCAATTTCTTCGCAGCTTTTGCATATTCTGGCGCCAGTGCTTTGCAGTGACCACACCTGCAATAAAATAGAACCTTGAAAATCTTTTCAAGAATGAAAGTTCATGTGAAAAAAATGAAAAATGCTACGATAGTCATATCTCACTATAAAACGATTCATTTTTTTTTCTTACAATGACTATACTATGACACATAGAACGTATGACAAGCATAATATACAATATTTATCACTTATAAAGCAACTATAAACCTCTAGGAAAGTAAGAAAGAGTCAAAACTTTACCATGGAGCATAAAATTTAACTAGTGATGTTGGATGTTGCTGAAGGAAAGACATGAAATTTTCCTCATTCAGTACAAAAATGCCATCATCTTGTTCAAATTCGCTTCCTTTCTCTTCCGCAGGTACACATTCAAATAGATATAATAGAATTGTTATCCTTAATAGCATAACCTGTAATAACAAACAATCTATATTTGAGCGATTGAAGGACGAAAGCAAGTACTATTTTATTACTTACCTCAGCAAGATTACTTGATTACTATGAAATTACGGTTTTTTGACTTTCCATGTTATATACCAAAAAATCGTGCAACTTGCTCCACCGTAACGTGTTCCGTTCTACCGTGGTGCATTCAATACGCTACTATTGGAAAGTAACCAAATCATATTAAACATATGATCATAAATGACAAAAAAACGTGAAAAATAACACTTCGTAATATTGCAATTTTTTGTGGGATGAAATGTATATCGTAGTAAATGTGAGTGATTAAAGAGATTTAATTTTATAAGCTCAACACAAAGCACCAAACTGACAGCTTTATCAGAAATTCACAAGAAGAACTAAAAATTGAAGTATGAAAATACTGAACAGTTGCTACTCTCATAAACCTTCCACTTGTTTGACTCAATTACCTTTCCCAATTAGTTGTCCTGTCATAGTGTCACAATGTCATTAGTCCTCCTTACGAAACATTCTCTACACAAATACAACGATAAAAAGAGTGCAGCAGAAGAAGAGACAGCGGAGATTGATAAGATTCACAGACAGTGCATAGTCGAAATAAAAGAGATATGTTTAATGAGGTCTAATGATAAATACGAGAAATCAGGTCATTTGTGACTGAAGAGAAATGAATAATAATGAATAATACTCACTGCATATATTTGCAAAAGATAGCGAAAATGATCGAATTAATAATACTAGATGACAATTGCGCCAGAGATAGTGACGAATTCGTGCAGATAACCATGTTGGATGTATGTTGTATGATGATGAAATGATATTTTCGATATTTGCTTTCATGAGAGGTAAACTTCTTTGAAACGGGTGACATAATTCGAAATTTAATTGAAATTTTTTTCCAGAAAAGCACACTCTAAAGGTCATCCTCTACAACACCGCTTGACCTAAATTCTAACATCCTGAAGCAGGCGCAGGAATTTTAATTTTGGAATTGTATTTTCTTTGGGCTTCCGGGAGAGATTTCATTCCCATCCGAGGTATTCAGAATGGAGCAGTAATGCCAGTAATGAATACATATTTTTGATAAATCTCTTTTATACATATTTATATAATTTTAAAGGAAGAAATGATGAATTAAGGAAAAAGAAGAGTAAAGTGAAGAGGATATTATAGACGATAACGCCGTTTTGTTGTGCCAGCAACCAAATGAGCACAAAGCAAACAAGTTAGCATTATTGTTTGTTTAGGGAATAAGTGTAAACTTCATCTTGAACTTAGACTTAAACTTGACCCTATACTATATTAAATCCAATACATGTTGTTCGATGAACAATAAATGTTTGAGGTGGAAAGAGAATGGTTGAAAGTTTGTTTCAATCCTTTCCCACATAAAATGAAATGGTTTCAAAGAGTATTACTTCATTCAGAGATCGCAAGGATTACGACAGGTCGTTCACATTCTCTCCTCCTTTACATTAGTTGCTAGCCGAATTTTTCATTAATTTAAATATGACGAATATTTGTCAAATACTTAATAATTTTAAACTTTAAATTGATAAAGAATAAGAAATTATTTATTGAATGCTAGATTTATTTATCAGTTGTGCAGCACTAACCGGCAATCAATTAGTTTTATATTTCATCAACTTTTTATTAAATAGTAATAAGAAAATTTTCAGCCGGACTTATATGGCGAAAAAGCGGATTCAAACGGAAGAATACAAAGAGAAAAATAGAGAAAGGTAATGTTTGAAAGAGTTCACGGAATAGACTCACACAATCTGCCATTATATCTCCCCAGTAATTGGTAATAAAAACAAAACAATAGCTTAATTGTCTTTGATAACGATATTTTTTGAAAATTGGTTAGAAAAGGATGAGAATAACTGTTTCAATAACCGTAAAATCAATTGTGGGTGTTCCCACTTCAACCTTATTACTATCATTCAATTATGCTTTAAGCTTATGCCGACTTTCAATAAATCCAGCCTTACTGTTTAATTTCTTCCTATTACAACTTAATTTCTTTTGCAACAATTAGTGAAATTCATCTTCTGTACTTATCAATTATGAAATTATAGCAAAGAGAATAGTCCCACGGGATTACGATGCTGCAAATGCAATAATTTTAATGTATGGCGAATTAAGCTGAGACAATGTGGACATTTTGTTTGCATTGAATGTATTCTCGAACATCTCAAGGTGACTCTGTCTGATATTTTCCGGGATATCATCGTTAAATTATACAGCTATGAAGAAAATTTGAATTCTTTCATGTTGAAAATAAAGCAGATTTTGGGAATTAAAATTAATAAATTTGAATAACGAAATTGAATAAGTGTTTAATAACTGGAAAGGAATTAAAACATGCGTATGTTACGCATGAATTAAATTCATACAAATCAAATTTTATTCAATTAAGCTAAATTAAACTGCATCGAAACAAAATGTGATTTAACTTTTAATAATCTTTAAGTGATCCAAACTAAACCATAGTGCTATTCTGTTAATGGTTGAATATGAGCAAAAAATAGCGGCCCATAAAGGAAAAGTTTCTAGCAATTAAAATTAGCTTCATTACAAAAATTAAACTCCTCATGAAAATTTTGTAGTATTGGATTGAAGAAGAAAACAAAGCACGAATTAAATGCGCAAAGAGAACATGTCCGAAGCGCATTCATGAAAATGATATCGACGCTGTTTTTGATCCTGATAATAATGATTTGGAGATTTTTATGAAAAGATCAAAACGCGAGTATCTATTACATGAGCATCGAAAACATAGCATCTATTATGCATTTGGAGGAATGATACAAAGATGTCCACTTTGTAAGGTTAGAATAATTTATATGTGTAGTTTAAGTAAATCAAACATTGATATACTTTCCAAGTCAAAATCCTGCAAATGAAAGTGAAACTTGTTTTTGCATCAGGTAACAAAATTGTTAGCATTTAAACAGTGTAGGATTTAAAAGAATGAAGAGGACAAATTTCTTTCTGGGATAATTTCTTAGATAAATTTCTTTCTGATGAATTTATTAGAAAAAAGAATTGATTAGCAAATGAATTAGAGGGAATCATTTCATGACTGATACTAGAAGATCATATTCAAAGATGAAACACAGGAATGAGTAATCAATCCGATCACTATAATGCGCATTTGGATGATTGTAGTAATTAATAATAACAATAGTTGTGCTGATAATTACAGGCGCTTTACACAGAATACGATGGTTGTAACTTTGTACAGTGTGTTAATATAAGATGCAAGCAACGATTTTGTTGGGTATGCAACGAGCCTACAGAATCATTGCAACATTTCGCTGGTGCGGTATCTTTTTCCTCACTCTTAATTAACAACAGTGGATAGAGGAAACACATCAATTTCTGATGATTTATATATCGAAAATTGTAACATCTTAACATTTGCTTGTTAAATATAGGAGTATTTGATCAGTTTCATAAAAATATAGGAATTACCTAATCTATTTTATTAAAATTCGCGAGAACTTCGTAGTAATAATCATTAAATTATTTTGTTTAGTATTTAAAAATCAGTCCAATCATTCTGATTATCTCTCTCCAGAACACAACCTACAGTACTTCATGAATTTGCATTGCATTGTAATAGATGATCGTTTATGTTTTAAGATTAGAGAGATGAAAAGGTTTCATGAAATGATTCAAACGTGGATATCATCTGCAGGTCGAGGATGCAAACTTGGATGGGATGATTTATTCAAGCTCTGTTTCATACTCAAATTTTTGGCATTCACCGAAGGATGCCTGCTCATCACTTTTTTACCACTCGTTTGCACAACTATAATAGTTAGTTGGTGGAATTCCATTTCAAAATATTATTATTTTCCTGCATCTTTGCTATACGCTCTGATAGTTTACTTGTTCTTCCCGAATCTTTCTTATTAGGAATCAATCTATAATTTGTACTGATTTATTGAACATTCTTCGGATGCTTTGTCATACTTCTCGTATTGTGATACTACAACAAATTTTACAGTATTTTGGACCGTTCTTAATACTAATCGCACTTCCTTATCAAATAATTTCGTTGTTTCGAGAATTCATGCGTCGAATGAATAAACCACCATGGGCCATTACTGCCTTGGTAATAACATCTCCCTATCTAATTCACCAATCGATCTAGCTTATATTCATCAATTGCGAAATTATGATGAATTCATAGTTGTAATTTATATTTTGAACAACAACATTTATAGAATTTGAATTAAACCTACATATTACATATTACATATTATTTAAGCAGGTAGATATTACTTAAGGCAGTGTTGCTGTTTCCGATCATGACATTAGCATCAGTTCCATTTGCTATTGGTTCGTTATTATTTCTGATACCGATGTCAACTGCATACTGCGCCATAGCAATCATTAAATGTATTCCTGTCTTTTCACGAGTAAGTAATGAAAGAAATAATGTCAAACATACAAAACATTTTTATTATTAAATAATAATCAATTTGTCAAAATTTACTTACCAAACTATTAATTCGATTAGTTATTTTCATATTTGCTTAGCAAAAGAATGAATATATTTATTATATTTTATTCAATTTTTCAGGCTTGTAATATCCTTTACCTTTTATCGATATTAGCTGGCTTTTTTGGTTTAGACCAATGGCGTACTCTTTTACGGGAAAATTATGAAGCTAATTGTCAACGTGAGGTGGAAATTGCACAACGAGAAGCGGAATTGAGCGAAAGTTTGTCTTTTTCTTCTTCGTATATTATGTATGAATTAATCAATTTGTATGCTTCCTACTGTAAGCGATACTAAGACTCTATGAACAATAATATGAATAGTATTGGGATATAAGTACAGAATATATTCAATAATTCTGACGGTTGTTGAGTATTAGCAAACAATTGTCAATGCGTGAGAGCGAATAATAAATTTGGCAATATGTGTATATCCCTTTCGCAAAACTCATGTTAAACGTCAATCATATTGAGGACGACGAATGACAGTTCATAAAACTTCGAAAGTTTTCTAGAAATTTTTGAAAAAAAAATTTAGGAAAGGCATAACAGCACTAAAAAAGCAATGTCGCATTTGCTAGAAATGATCGGTTATGAGGAGAATATCAATATCCTACCATAATCGATTGATTGAATTCGGTGATTTAAGAGTTGTACAATTCCATGATTAAATTTTATTTTTATCGGAAAAACTTGTTGTATTGTTGATTTTGTATTGTACAGTTTGCCTTGTATTACAAATACAAATTTATTTGGAAATATTTCCAAAATACAATTTAAAATTGAAAATATAATTTTCATACACATCAGAAAGAATTCATATAGATATGATTTTTTTTACATTGAAATACAAAAAATTCAAAGTAGTTCAGTGAGACTTTTGGATGAATTTTTAAAGCGCAATAATCAATCCTGATGAGAAAAGCGATGATAAAGGATGACAGGAAATTTATAAGTCACATCTTTCGTAATCCTCAACCAGTTCATTTATTTTGTTCATTTTAGAGAATGATTCCTGGATATAAGGTAGCATTTTGCGAACATCAGCCATTACATCATATAAAAATGCATTTTCCTGCAAAATTTTCAAAATAAAAGCACTTCGGTGACGTAAAATGTAACAGATGGAAATATTGAAAATGTTAAAGAATTTCCGGAACGAAAAGAGATAGACATTCTCTATCCGATATTTCATTATTTCATTTGTCAGAAAAAGTATTTTTCGAATTGAATTTTCATCTAAACATACCTCGCCATGGCACGACGAGGGATATAATTGCAATATTGGTTCAGAATGTGAGAGAACGCCATAAATTCGTTCACCGAAATTACTCGCACAAACAAAAGGTCCACCGGAGTCACCCTGAAGCGAATTGATAGCTCCAACAATGACGAATGGATAACAAAAAGTGAGTGATATTTGTTACCTGATTATTTCGAAAATTATCAAATTCGGAGCTTAATATCTACGAAATTCAAGCTCCAACTCTTATTGCAATCAGATCGGCCCATTACACGTAGGATGGTGACTGACTCGATGTGGCAATCACGAGTTGGGACTCGCCAACAGCATAATTTTTGGGTTTGGGGAAAACAATAGCGCTATTCCCCGCCGCTAAGAGCAGGTGGGTTTGGAGGAGATCGTGATATAGCGAGACGAATAAGTGATTTCACTGATAACTTAATTAATAGATATGGTTGAAGTAATTCGTTGAACTAATACCGCCTGAGAGAGCTAAATTAAATATGCTTTTTGTTCATTCCGATAAAATTAACTTACACCACATATACGACCTTGACGTATATATTCTGCATTATCTTTCATTGGTATTAAAAGTCGTCCATTGATTTCCCAAACTGAAATATTTGTTAATTTTCGTAGCTTACCATCCGGTCCACCTAAAAAAAGGATTAAGCAATATAGTATTTCATTAAAATGACAATAAATTCTGCAACTAGCAGATAGGGTTTGATGTTGCTTCAACGAACGGTATATTGAGATTTTATGGTAATTTTAAAGTAATAAATTTGTATTTCAAATGGTAAACAATATTTTTTAATATTATTTGGCAACAAATCAGAATTATTCTTTTCTAAACTCATTTTTTTGCAACCAAATCATTATTAATTTGTTCATGAATATAAAAAGTTCTAGTTTTTTCAAATTTAAAGCATTTATACTTTTTTCTGAAGCTCCATAACCAAATAATGAGCATTGATTGAGTAATTCTTTTAATGGTTGCAAAACGCTCCATTCACAAGCTCGTATATCTTTCACTGGTAATTTAATAATTGAAAATATTCTACCATTCCTGACCCGACATACTGGTAATGGTTTCTCTAACTGAAGCAATGCATAATCCAAAATACCCTCTTTTTCCTGCAAAAATTATTTCAACAGCTATAATAACATTTCAGAATTTCGCACAAAGCATATAAGAAAAATTTTAATGAAATGAAACTGATGCTTTTCAAGTTAATTAAACTTTTAACGCAGCAAATAACAATTTCGAGATATCTCGTAAATGATCGCTTGAAATATTTAGTATGGACTGTATTTCCATCTACTTATTTCCCAATAATTTTTATCGTTAATCTAAAATGTTCCGTCTTCTCATATCACTCAAATACAATCTAAAAAAAAATTTTATCTTTTCTCATTCTTCTCATATCACTCAAATTTTATTTTCTCATATCACTCAGATACAATCCAAATTAAAATAAGAAACTGAATGGAACAGCAAAAAGCTTACATTTAGTTCGGATATCTTTAGTATACCATGAATTTCATCACTAACCCAAGTTACATATGATCGGCCATGATCACGCCGAAATATTACTTTCTTCACCTTACCTAGTTGTTCCCTCGTTTTTTCGTCACTAAAATTTTAAATTTACTATGATAACCTGAAATTAAGTATGATAAAATTGCATATTTTATTTGGAAAATTAAAGATAATCTAAACTTTTGAAATTAAACTAATCTATTTGGGATAAATGTGAATTTTTAACTTATACTTACACTATGCAATGTGCAGCAGTAATTAGTATTGAACGAGACAAAAGACTAGCCGTACATACGATTTTTCGATCTGCAAAAAAATCAATCTTAATCTAAGATAATTTAAGTCAATCTTGCATGATTTAAAGTACATTAGTATTTAAATTATTCAAATTTCGTCACATTTTACTTTTTTCTCAACTTTATTTTATTCCCCAAACTTACCTGGCCAAACAATATGTAGCTCAGCTATATATGGAAATGATTCAGGACTAATTGATTCAGCATTACTGACCATTCTGATGGATGCTTCTCTTCCATTAAATAAGAATACCAAAGTAAGTATTGATAGATATAAAAACATATTTGTTGAAGTTCTGTAAAGTTTGTTTCAATCAGAAAAAAAGAAATAGGTGGTTCCGTCACTCCTGCGATACAATAATGAGCATTATCTGTAACAGACATCAGTATACTGATAAATTTTCACCCTCATTTTAGAAAATGAGATTTTGGATCATTGATTACACAGAGATATCTCATCTATCTTGAGCAGTTACACTGTCTAACTTTAAAAATTCAGTCATCTCATATTCTTTAAATGCTACATTTTTCAACAAGTCACACTACAATCGACAATCTTCCATTCGGTCTTTTATTATGAACCGAATGAAAGATTAGTACAGGAGGGAATTATGAGGAGAAACCAGCTAAAAGTTTACATTGCAATGCAATCGAAAATAATTTCTGTCATAATTTTATTTAGGGAATCTCACGAACTATTTAA
Source organism: Cercopithifilaria johnstoni (assembly GCA_916381525.1). Lineage (NCBI taxonomy): Eukaryota > Metazoa > Nematoda > Chromadorea > Rhabditida > Onchocercidae > Cercopithifilaria > Cercopithifilaria johnstoni. The sequence continues at coordinate 36,618 of CAKAEH010001359.1, forward strand.
TACTATTTTTTAATTAAATTAAAAAAGAGTGATCGATGCAAATGAGAGGATCAAATTCAAGAAAATTACTTTCAAAAGGTTAACATAACTTGTTCCTGACAAACTTTTCCTCGAATTTTCAAATTTTGCAAAATTTGCAGCTTGATTGTACTTGCTTTATTTCTGACCATCAGGGAATTTATGACCAAGAGAATTCAATATAAAATGATACTTCCTTAAGTCACGCAAGATACGCAAATTGGCATGCAACACCATACAATATCGATATCATGTTCATTCCATATTATTTAGCTAAAGATTTTTTTGGATCTGGAATTGCTGAAAAAATGACTGTAGATTGGACCGTAAAGCCGTAGCGAATCAAATAATATCTTTAACAATTCGTCAACTCACAGATCAAACTTTGGCGGCATCTCGTATTTTCCAGAAGCAATTAGTGATGGAAAGAGTATCGATCAGTCTAACAAAAGCATGAAAGTGATATATTTGTTACCAAGAAAGAAAGAAAGTAGATTTTATAGTTTCAGTAAGCCTAAGAGGGGTAAAACATTATGATCCTAATGTACAATAACATTACTTGCCACAATACTAAGAAGCGGGACAATATTAATAAGCAAAAGCAAAAGCACTAAAAGGAATTTAATCGGTTCTTGAAAGATTGATTGCCATTATGGACAAGCAATGAAAGTTTTAGAGGCCAGTCATCGGTCCTTCTCCCGGCGATCATTTCTTATTTGGAATTATATGTGATTGTATCTTTCCAAACAATCAGCTATAAATCAGATCGCTGTTCTTCTGTAAAATCCAAGCATTGAAACATTAGTTTCAAAAGGGACATGAAAATCTAGGTATTTATAATCCCCAAATCTTGAGAAGCATTAGAATCAAGAGAAGAAAATCAGGACATTTTTCATATAAACTATTGTTTCACCACTTAATTTTTATCACCAAATGTATGGTAATATGCTATTTAAAGTCACTTCATCTTGTTTTAAACAATCACCTCTGATTACTTCTCATTGGAAGGAATTGTCAGAAAAACGCCTAACCACAAATATACTCAACAAATCTAAAGTAATCCGAACGTAACACTGTCACATAAAAAACTTTATTAACACTGCAAATTATACACAAATTAAAAATGACAGTCTGCACATTTGGAAAGCACTGAATGAATGAATATCTTAATTCATACAATGACCCACCTAACACAGATATAAGAAATACGTTGAAGGCACACAGCTATGGGATTAAAGAAGGACAATGGTTGCCATCACCATTAATTCCCTACAAGACTAGCTGCACAAGTAGTTGAAAGCCAAGGGCAATACCCGGCAAGACTGACAACAAAATAAATGAAGCTAGAAGCTAACACTACTACGAACTGCAAAACAATGCTCACGAAATGATCAAGATATGAATGTGCAAATTTCAAAATACATGTATGAAAAAAGCGAGAACTAAAAACCAAGAACACAAGATTCACAAAAAAATTGAACATTATTAGGCACTTGACAAAGTGACGTGATTAAGACGTCTCACAATTATCTGCCAAACTTCTGCATTAACACTCCTGGTGAATTAACTGTGATCATTCCGATCAAACGAACACTGTAAATCACATTATTAATGCTCAATAGCTATATTTTCGCTTAAAATTATAAGATAACAAAAACATGCTTCTAATTCCTCCTTAACCAAATACTGCTTCAAGTCAACTTGATCAACTGAAATAGACCAATGATCTCTTCCCTTTTTCACTAGCGCTCCCTAGCTTTTCGTCCCTTTCTTTTGAACCCAATCAATTAAGTCAATAAATTAAAAACCAATCCAGGAAAATAAAAATTTTCCTCAAAAGAAATCGAAATCTTAACAAACCTACATCTTACTAATATCGAATTTTAGCAACATCTAACACTCCAGGAGAATAAAAAATTGATATTAAAAATAGTTTGGTAATCTGACCTTTTGTGAATATCGGTAAATTTTAAATAATCCAAAATTAGAACTCCAGCTTTTTTACGATATTTATGAGATTGTAAAATCCCAATAATTCGGTCTAAAACGTAAGTTGTTGAACCTATGGAAATAAAATCGCAAATTAATCTGTTGATGATAAAAAAAGTAATAACATTAATTAAAGCACCTGTTTCATCTTTTCGATTATTTTTTTACCAGACGAATATCTCAAGAGTCGAGATTCATGTCGAGAAATTCGTTCAGAAAGGCGAGCCAGCCATATCAAATCACCTTCGCATCTATCATTGTGTACGTCAATTGACACGTTAATCATTGTTTGCACAACATAATTGCCATATTGATCAAATAACATTATATCGAGCGCATCACGCCCTTTGCTGGAAATGTTTAGATTGACATAATAAGGCTTCCTGTAGATTTAACTCCGTTAGACGACTCAAATCACCAACAGTCTAATTGAAAGATCAATAATTACATGAATGGTTCGAAGACGGTATATCCCTTTGAAATAGTGCATAGAATGCTGCAATAAGGGACTATGTTGATGATATTTAATGCGTGCTTATAAAATTTACTTATTTTACAGACATACAAAAAGAATGAGTAGTCAAAAAACCCGATAGTTTTTAGCTTGAAATACTGAATTAGAGAATTAAACTCACTCATCTTTGACATAACCATCAAAAATTTCATTCATCAAACAATGCAGCAATTTTGGCGATGCGTGTTTCAACGACTTTTCAACGACATGAGAAGCGAACTTTTCTTGCGATAAAGTTAGCACATTGCTTCTGTGAAGAAAAATAAAATTTCTTGACAATAAAAAAAGTGTGCAAGAATACTTATAATCCTTGATATGAAGCACATTACGACGCTCGTATGAAAGTTTTTTTACATAAAAGTCAAAGATTGTCTATTGAACGAATTCCATTGCTTTCGTTCTCGTGAAAAGTTTTTGTATCCAATTTTAGTTACAGCAACCATCTCCCTTCTATGTACTGATATCTGTAATGTTTACCGATGACATACTAACTAGGAGACGTACAGAATAGCATGTTTGATAATGTAATCTCGAGCTTCAGGATGGAACTCCGAGGTGATAACGTGCTGCATAACGTAGTTTGCAAATTGATGATCTGTAAATTCCACGCAGTTCTCTGTTAGCCGTCTCAACAGTTTATTTAGAAGCCGTCTTGCTGCCTTGAATTCGTTTGGACTATTAGCATAGCGCGTGGTACATGCTGATATTTCAAGTTCCTAAAAAGTTTAATAAATTCCTTAATACTACTACTCGTTTGAATTAAATCTAAATTAATTATTCTGAAGAAAACAGAAATCTTTCTTTTCGCTGAAATCAGCAGAATTAGTTCTTCTTAGTAAAATTACGAAAAGTATGATTTTTACCTCCAGGGCAGATTGAATAACGCGGCATCCATATTTGTTTTGAACAACTTGCTTGAAATTCTCTTTCGAAAGTGTTAGCGCTATCACGATGAAGCTATATTTTGTCGGTGGAAAAAGAGCAAACAATTTCTACAAAAACATTTGAGGAGTTAAAAGAAAATATAAATCGGAATGAAATTTCAAACAAACCTGCATGACATGAGTAGCACGGCTATCAACTGCTAGGAAACATTCCGACCCACCAAGCTTGTTTAGAAGTTCGACTCTGTATCCGAAATCGAATCTTTCGAAAATACGCTGCATGATTCTACTTCCATAACGGTTTGAGCACATTTTGACCACTTTATTTGCCACATGCTCGGCGACTCTAGCTTGTTCTATACCGGGGAAAGCTTCCATTGCGATTCTCTACAATTATAAGAGAATATTTATAACTCGCTATTTCACTTACTCTCACTCGGAATCATTGTATGCCATGCCTGAATGATGAAATTTCCGTGTGGATCATTAGAGAACCAGTCAAATCCACCTCTTTCGAAAAGATAATCAAACATCATTTGACGAACCGCTGGCGAGCTTTTTGCAAATTCTTCCTGCACGAATCTAAATAAACAATGATAGACATTATCAATTATCATCAAATCAATTCTTTTCGCAGAAAATGAAATACTTGATATCAAGATCAAACAATTTATTTAAATCTCACCTGCTGCCTTTTTCGTCCTTGCCGAAATTTGCAATGCAACCTGATGTCAATAGGTAGAACAATGTCGGCTGCACCACTTCAATATTGTTGTTTAAACCGTAGCTGAAGAATCAGCAATTAAACAATGAACCCTAATTTTTAACCATACAGTAAGTGAAGGAAATTGATGACAAATATAAAACCAACCATTCGTAGCTATCCCAACATTCACCATTTCTCAAGCTGTTGATATGCGACACTTCGCACTGTTGTACACAACTATCACAAGCCATCTAAAAAAGATAGATCTAAGAAAATCTTCTTAATGCACAGTCTAAAATGAAAGAAATGAAAACTACTTGATTTTCATATTTATAACCGACTTGAAATTTATGCTTATTCAATAATTTATCCCGTCCAGTATTACCTACCAGAACTACTAAACGATGAATATGCACCAACACTTTGATGCTGAATGAATACATCAAGATAATCTAGTTCCATAATCGGAAGTCATAGACTTTTTTGAATGAGTAGGCCTGATTTCGAGGGTAAGTGGCCTTATCACCAGTAGCTTAATCACATGGAGCAGTTAAATTGCCTACATTATGGGCTTAACTGTGTCTAACTTTTATCGAGCATATGGTTGAACGATCCACCAAAAAAATACCGCACTATCAAGCAATTGTAAAACGGAGCATAATATTTTATACTTAAACTCTATGAGGAAAAGATCCACTCATTGTTCCATTAATTATCCTATACTTACCAATTGGTGTTCAGCTGGATTTGTGTAGGTGTAATCAGTGTACTGACTACATGGAGAACACCAATGCGCCTCATTCATCCCATTTTCTTTATCACTAACCTGCAAATACATAACCCAAAACATACGAACAGTATATAATTGTACAAGAAAGATATCTTTAATTATTGTCCTGATTACGAATATAATAACTACACAAAAGAACAAATAACCGTGATAGATGAAATGCTTTGGCATAGCTGGTCTGTAGCAGCATCTGTACCCATTCGCTCTAAAATAATAAGTTAAAAATGTGAATAAGAAATTTTATTCCTCTTCATAATAATTATGTCCAATAGATGATATTAGGTATGCCAATGGGGAAAGTAACCTCTGTTAACCTTGGAAGGTCACAAAAGCTAAGTAAAGAATATATATTTTTTGAGCTTTTTTTGCAACATTTTGGAATAATTGAAGTGAATTTAGGCTTGATAGATCTATAAAAAGTAAAAGGGTGAGGATAGAAAAACAAAGAATGGGACATACTAGAGACAACATATCCATACCGTATTGTGAATAAATCTCTGGTGAGGGCTGGAAATTGTACTGAACTGATGAAATCGTTGTTGTTTGCTGCATTTCTTCACTAGCACACCAATTACAATTCCAGCCCCTGTTGCTTTTGCTTGCAACTGAAATCACAGTTATGTTTCAAAAACACTTTTGCGCTGGGAATTTTATGATAACTTTCAATAATTTTTAGAAGGATTTGAGTAACAGGAAAGTTGTGAATATCTTCTCAAAATTTCTCAGTATAATTGCTATCTTTTATCCTAACCACTATATTAACTACTAAAAATCATGCAGATGAATCAATGTATGCTGTCACAGAAAGAATGATAATTCGAATGGTACGACGAAAAAATCAGTCAAACAAAAGAATAAAGGAGAGAGAACGGATTGGGGAGCTCTCGGGAAGTACTGAGAAAAGCGCAAATGGATTTAAGAACCATGAACAGATCGAGAAGTAACCATTTGACCTTTATGACTCCTCAAGCCCAGAACATACTATACAACTCGTTTTATTCCTAACAGCGTCTCTTCCTTACACAGTGAACAATATATACGAATAACACATATAACTCTATCGCACTATCTAAACGCGCAAATTATTCATGTCTTTAGATGACATGCATGTAGAGGTAAGTATATAAATCCAAATCATACCTAAATTTGTAAGTTACGCATGTATTTGCAGATGATATGCACGTTCAAATAAACATAAAGCCTAGATCATATCTAAACTTGCAAGTACCTGCAAATAATACACATATGCAAAAGCAATACTTTCGCGTATTACTTATCGCAGATCACTTACGATGATAGCAGGAGAAGTGTCTGAAAAATGAAAGTTTTCGGAATGGCAGCAATGATGGCAATGAATGACTACGTGCATAATATGAATCTTGACTCAAGTCTACGTGCAAATGGAGGGATTTAGTGATCCTTACAATGCTGTGAAAAATTCGTGCAAAATTGTTGTTTGATCAGTCGGAATTGTTTTATTTTCAATTTCTGACGTGAAGTTTCGATTATAGTTTATTAATATTTATTGTTCAGTTTCTTTGTTTACACTTTGCGATGAATGAAGTCGTAGTTCCCGTAAGATCAGAAGGAGTGGTTCTTTCCAAAGATTCTTCTTTGCATTGGGTTTCATAAACGACAATAGCATTTTTATAGATAAAATTTATGATTAATCCTGCTTGTGATGATAAATAAGATTCTACGTGAAGTCTTTATGATGCTTTTTCGTCTAATTTCCTGATGGAACTTCTCATTAAATAACTCTTAACTTAATTGGCACCATCATTGTTGTGGCATCTTTATCTTAAATAGAGTATGCGCTCCACATGAAAGTATCGTTGATGGGTGATTGACATTTTACTACTAAATATTAAGATTAGTCATGGACACGACTGTCAATGAACCTTCTACCCAAGCGAAACAGAACGACACATTGCATCCCATGCATCTAACAGCAGAACTATCCAAAAAACGCAACAAGCTGCTCAAAGAGGTTTGCATATCTCTTGTGATTGGAAAAATTATTTGAAATTTCAAACTTTTTTCACACATCAAATTCTGCACAAACAAGATCAATTAAGTTATTTTAGAAAGCAATTTTTGCGAAAGAGGAAGGAAATATATGGGAACACTCAAAGGCAATCCTTGCGCAAAATATCGATGATGAAGAAAATCTGAAGCAGTCACGCCGAGCATGCAATGAAATTTCTAAACAGTATGGTTTTTAAAGTTCTTTTAAGAATAGAAACTATGCAATCATATGATATCTGATATTAAATGCTTTTTGAATATTTCTGGACGGTGTCACAATTCGTAGTCTTCTATCTGTTTTGTGTTGAATAGTAGGGATATCCATTTTAGACTTCATCGCAATGCCAAAGGTCTGCAGTTGATCGATATGCGTTTCAAGGCAGCTTCAGACCTCATTAAGACAGGTTCAATATTTTCCTAATATTTGCTGCGTTATTGGTGCTTATACTGTTAATTGCTTTCATCGCTTCATTTGCAGTGTAATTTAAAAAACACATTAAAAATTTTTTAAGCCATGGATACGGTAGAGGTTACGAATAAGGCCAACAGCTTCAGCATCGAGACTTTTACAGCTCGCTTTATGGCTCTTAAGATTTGTGCTGAAAATGATTGGGAAGCGATGCAAGAAAAGAGTATGTTTAAGTGCTCGGGTTTTTTTGATTTAATTACGGATTTTTATTGATTATAACTAAAAACTAGAATGAAAACTGAAATATCAAGCGGCATTCCATATTTCTCTGCATTTTGACACATTATACTATAATATATTATATACTCACGACAAATATTAGTTCACAATGAGCAATTAAAAGCGAAATAAACAATGAAATTCTGAAGTGAAAAGGCTCCCTCTATAGATATTATATATTTTATTTGATTTCAACCAAACTTCTTCAAACTGGATAAAAACTGATTTTTTCAGTAGAGCAAAGCGCGGAAATTGATGATGCTTTAGCTGAACTGCAAAATGGCCTAAATCATTTATTACGCCATAAAAATCTGGAAGAAAGAGCTGAAAGTTTACGGAAGATGCGAGACAGTAGAGAACAGCTGTTGAGAATGGAATATGAGGAGCTACTGAATCGTGTTGCAATATTGAAGTCGGATCTTGGTAATTAAAACTAGTGATAGAAATTTTAAAAAAGCTCGAAATTATAACTTCAATTAGCAGCATCGACTGGAGAAACAAATCATGAAGGAAGTTATATGGTTTAACATGTTAAGCTTCACTTCATATTTCATTGTGGGGCCAGCTCTCGCTGAAAATTTTTTTTATGCTCATGCAGTGACAAAAATTCATCAAAGCCTCTTCTAAAAAGCGAAAGCTTTTTTAATCTGGGTTGATTGAAAATAAATGTAGTCTAATTAATTTCAAATAGTGGTATCATTTTCAGAAATGAAGAATTCTACAAATCAGAAACTTCAACAACAATTTCACGAGGCGGAAGTGGAGTTGGAAAAAATACTATCAGCCGACATTGTTAATATTCAACTTTAAAGAGAAATTGAAAAAATAAGATCTGGTGACAAAATATTTCAAGATGCTATGGATGACATTTTATATTTTTTCATTTGATCATTTTGAAGGAGAATTTGGATGAAGTTATGATAGAGGAAGAAGAGCTGGAGCAACAGCTACATGTATTTTCTCAAGAATGTGATGAAGCCGCAGTTGAATTGTCGAAATTGGATGAGGAAAATGAGAAAATTGTGGATAAAGAACGGATGCTTGATGAGAAAGTAAGTGCATCCATTAATTAATCAGTGTTTTTCTAAATTTTACTGCTGTTACTGCCTTCCTAATGTTAACACTTAAATTATTATAAAATTTCAAGTAAATTTATGATTTATTATAAATGGTTTTTCAAGTGACTTTGCAGATTATAATCATGAAAACAGAATTGGAAAATCTGACAGCGCTTAAAAGAGATGACCCTGAAATTTTCTCGTCTCAGTATAACAGTATTCGTGAAAGCCTACAGGTTTGTTAAGAAGTCTTGCTTTTTGCAGTTCACACTTCAGTAGTCCTTATAGACAAAACTTCACTTCAGTACTTCACTTCACTTCAGTAGTCCTTATAGACAAAAAGTATTAGAAAAACAAAAGATAAATTCTCTTTCGCCTGCACAAATGAATCCTATGTTGCAGGCAAAGATAAATGAAAAGGTAAGTGCGTTGCAAGATGAAATCAGACGAGTGCAAACAGAACTGAATTGCGTGGAAAATGAGCATGCTTCTTTAATGATGTATCTCGGTGATGAACAGCACGATTGGTCACAGGAGATTGAAAACGCTATTGCCGCATGGAAACATTTGGAAGAAATGATAACTACAGAAAGAAAGGCGTCTGCTGCCCTTCGCAGCAAGAGGATGGAAATTGATATGGAAGTAATTTTTTCATTAATAGTAACGGTCAAAAACAATGGTTCTCACTTCAATATAGCTTTTTGCTCTCATATACGCAATATTCTTATAATAGGAAAATGTGCAAATATTTTGAGGATTACAGAGTATGCATATTTTGCAAGAGAAATTGAAAATATTAAATTTTTAAGTTTTTGATAAGCCACTTTCAGCTATTATATTTTTCTCAGGGATTTCGACGTTATTTCTAATGAAATTTCAACTTAATGATGTAGAAGCAATTCATTGAAGTTCTTACAATGTTTTTAATTTTGTCACAAATTTGTTTAGGATAAGATTTTGCCTTGACGTTTCAGAATTTAATCTCTTTCTCTCTTTTGGTTCCCTTATTTTTATTTTTATGTAGTTCTTTGCAATTTTGAAATGGATTTTTTTGTTTTCCTAACTATACTTCCGTCCAACTACAAAATTTTCTCAAAAATCGACCTGAAGGAGTTATTCATATAGATCATTTTCAGTGCAATCGATTAGAAATGGAAACCAATGTTCTTCGCGAAAACAATAAAGCAGAAATGACACAGCACGAAACTGAAATTAGCGACCTTCAAAAGTATCTTGAAAAACTAATTGCCAAGGAGAAAGAGGTCATAACTTTTTGCCTAATTTTGTGCAGTAATTCATTTGTAGCAAATTTACACAATTCCTTTAACTGGAATAGTTTTTCTTCTCAGTGCTATAGTAATCTTGCAATTCAATTATCTCAAAAGATGAAGGAAAGTCATAGCTTTAATAATAGAAAACGCATTTCTGTACAAAAATAATTTAATGACTTATTGAATATAGCTTAAATTTAATATTTATAATTGATATGTATTTTAAGGAAACGCAACGTTTTGAAACGATTCGCAGTCGTGCAAAATTAACTGCTCACTCTGTAAAACATGCAGATTTACGGGATGGTTAGTTCTTCTGATTTTAAATGCTACAGTTTCTTTTCGACAATGAAGTTTCTAACCCGTATTCTTTAAAGGAATTTGCAAAGTTTAAAAATATAAGGAATCTTCAGAAAAACTAAATTCGGACGAGGTGGACGTACTTTCTTTTCGAAGCGATGCAGCTTGTAATCCGGACACTTCTGACTTTGGCGATCCATCATCAGATGATTTTAAGAAAAATGTAGCTTCAAGACCTCAGTGGATCACTACACTTGATAATGTGACAAGAACATTGTTTGATAAGACAGTACTTAAAAATGGAATGTTGCTATGTTTTGCATTTAATTGCTTCAAAATTTGGCATAACGAATTTAAGACTTCAGTGTTTTATGATCAGAATTTGGACTTGTCACTTGCATTTCACATTTCAGCCCACTGCCAGGAAATTTAAAGATGAGCATGCTGTAGATTCGGAGGGGACAGGAAAAATTCCAAGTGATATCCATGTCAATCAAATGGATAAAGCTGATTCAAATGTTAACGAAGCATTTAAAGCGGATACAAACGTAGGTGGATTTTAATGCTACTTATGTCGTAATAGAAAATGAAGTCTAGAACTGAACAAATATTTTGAAGACTACATAAATGATTGTCAAGACTGTTTTAGCTAGGACACTATTACCCGCTGCCACCATCTGCCTTCGGAAGCCCGCTATCAACAAATGATTCACCAGATGTTACGACAGACTGCGAAATTAGCGGTTCTGAACTTGATCAGAGTGTGTGGTCAGATTTCTCATCAGTGGTGAAATAGACAATGCCCAGGAAAGAAATGTTTTATTTCCATTGCTGCTAAATTTAAAGCAAATTAACTTTTTTCACTGTAAATAATTACTTTTTTCACTGTTTCACTGTAAATACTTTTTCACTATCTTCGTGTCTGTCATTATGTTATGATGAGTGAATACATTAATTTTTTTGTTTCAGTTGCAAATGTTGTTTCTCAATATTGAAGGCTGTAAATGGCATAATTTTTATTGTGTTTATTGCGTACTAGTTGTAAGAACTTCAGCTTTTTTAATTAATTCCCAACCGCTGCACTAGACATGTCCAAATACTTTAATTTCATTATAATTTTTAAAAATTAAACTTTAGATTACTTATTGAATAGAGATATATAAGGCATTGCAAAACAGACTATTATCTTCTTTAAATTGTTTTAATTTTTAACATATTCAAAAAATAAGTGAGATGCGTTGAGGATTTAAGATGAGAAATAAATATTTGGATAGTTGTTTAAGATATTTGGACTTTTTCAAAAGATATCTCAGCAAGTATAGAACTAAAAAGGAAAAATCTTTTTTAAATCTATACTTGTTGAGATACTTTTGATCTAGTATTTATTAGTTGGCACGATCCATTTTCGAATCTCTTGAGATACACTTCTTTCAAGAACTTGTTTTCTTTCACGTGATTTTAAATTTCGTAGCTTGGAACCACCATGCATAAATTTATACCTTTGCTAAAAAGTCTTTTAAAATTTCAGTTAGTAATAGGAAATTCACGAATCCAATTCACGAATGAACGGCACATATAATTTTTAAAATAGTCAGTTTTCAGTCAGACTTCTTTTATACCCTAAACTTCTTCGGGGATTTCAAAAATTAGTTTATAAGAAATCTTTCTAAATCTCGCAGAAAATTTTTTTTATTTTTCTTTTGGAAGACTTTTCGAAATATTAGTGAATTTGCGGTCTGTATCCAACAGTGAAGCAAAACATAATATAACTAATTTAGTGATAGAGATTTCTCCTATTTTGGTGTCCAGAAGGAAGTTTAAGGAGAGATTCTTTATATGAGAAAATGCAAGGCGAAATTCGATGAACTATGAAATAAAGAAAGGAAAAAATAAAACAGCTTTGATGTATTTCAATATCATTTTCCAAACGGGGATTCAAGATTCAACTAAAGGCAACTGCAATAAAATTTTTGTTACAGTATGATAGCACCATGTTAAAATAATTGTAGTCTAATCTTTCTCCTCTTCCTAATACATATAATAGTCATGCGTCATGCGCAAAAGTACCCGTTGCCATTTGCAACGGTCACTTTGTTTTCATTCAAAAAACATATAACATCACAAGCAAGATTTCAGTCTTTTGATAGATAAATGACTAATTATGATCCATAGGAGCAATTTCATTTCTTCTTTCATTTTATAGATTTATGGCTTCGTGATATTATATTTGATCTATGCAATCTTGTCTCCAGATTATTGATTGGAAGTCTGAACAATTTTAATTTCGAATTTAGTTACACGGAAGAAAAGAAAATAAATTATTCGATTCCACGTGATATTATGAAACAATAAGCAACGCTATCCTTCCTAAAATTTCCTGAAATTCCAACAACAGTATTTTTTTCTTAAATCATATCTGTTGATATTTCAATATTAATTTAATCAAAGCATGCTTTGATATATTTTATGACTTCATTGCGATAACAGTCAATCTGCAGAAAAATTAATAATAAATTCTTTTTGGGAATATTTGAGAAGTTATGTCTTGTTCTTACCCCCATTCTGTGTATTGTTTTTATCATAAAGCCTGCTTTTTCTGATTTTAAATCATTGCCCTGTTAAGAATAATATAAATTTAATCTATATATATCAACAACTTTAATTTTTTTAGACCATAAATGCTTCTAAAACTGATGCTCGAAAGGAAATCTTTCATTTTATAAAAGCGAGAAATATTGCGCTGAAATTTACAATTTGATAAGTCCATTTTACGCCCGTTAAATGTATGAACATAGATAATATCTATGGCATCATTATTTATTGCATTATTTAATCCATTCTACAGAGGAATACTTAAATCATACCATCCACATACGGTGTGATACTGAAAATTTTAATTGGAACTTTATTTTACTGATTAGCACAATATATTTAAATATATGCGTCTACCTGTAATCTGATTAATGTGCGATATTTTAGTATGGCGGTCTTCTCTGAATGTTATAGAAAACAGAAAAGAACTTTAAAGCGGGAACAGCAACATCCAATTATCAAACAATTTGATTAGCATAAAAGTGATGAATTTTCATTAAATCTCTACCGCTGAATATTACATTACTTCCATGAGCAGAATTTCCGCTTTTCCTGAAGTCATCAAATCTGAATCAGCGAAAGTGTTTTATATAAAACTAAAATGTCCAATGTCTTAAAAACATTTGATAAAGAATTCAAATTAATATTAACGAAAATCCATCGATAGTTAGCTAACCTTAAGGTAGATATCGCCTAATCATTTCTAACAGGTACGAACTAAATTTTGTGATTGTATGTGATCATTACAAATATATCATATACCATATTGAAGGCTTGACCGAAATTCCATCTGAACTGCGAAATACTTCCAAATTTCAAAGCTACATTTGATGTCAAGCTTTTGCATTGCGATGTAAATTATTATGATTATGATGAATTATTTCTCGTAATAAAACGGAAATGCAGAAACAAGCGGATAATTCAAATATGAACTTGCCGCTTCTCATGAAAATTTGTAAGACGGAGAGATTCCGACAAAACCTAATGAAACTGAATGAATAACTTAGATAATTATCATTGAGCATGAAAAGAATTACCTAAAAAATAAGATATATTATTTATCGTTATTTATTAGCATTTATTATTTATTATTATTGTCATTATTATTATTGAATTTTGTATATCATTACATCATTTGAACTTTCAGTTTTACAATTTTAAATACATTTATATATATATATTCAGAAAATAATTCATAATAAGTATATAACACGCATCAAGCTATATTATATCACAGGTGGATGACAGCAGCTTTGTAGGGTGGTGATTATTCTTTTGATACTCGTTATATTCACTTACTCATTTTACTAGCATGCATAGCGTCCATTCTCTTCGGTGGTACCGCTTGCATCAGCAATGGATTGAATGAATCGGCACCAATCGGCGTGAACATCGACATCTCATGGATTACCAAACGTCTGAGGATTAGAATATGAAAAAGATTTTGACGTCTTCTTCCATCTTATAATGAAAACAAGTAACTTGAAGCGTAAGTAGTGCTAAAGTAATAGAAAAATTGAAGCGTGAAGATGGATTAAAAGCGCGTAATATATAGAAACTAATAAAAAGGAAAAAAACTTTTGGCCATTTCCATGCTTTCCACGATAAATGCTTTTCAAAACTGGCGGTAGAGTATTTTGCCGAATTTTTTCTGCTTGATCCAAACCAATCTTAGTCGTATCTTGTGCCATCCTATTTTCATAAATCTTAGAAATAAATATCTTGGTATTTTAAAATAAGATGATTTTCTGAATGAAACAGCAAACAAAAAAACCAGTTTTGAAGCTCCACATTTATACATTTTCGAAAAAATTTAACACCTGGGATCCTTTTCAGGGATTTTTTGAACAAGTAGCACAAATTTAATCACTCGTATAGCTTTCTCATCTACAGCTCTTTCAATTGTCATCAGCACCTATCAAAATTTTTTTTTTTTAATTAAGAAATTTGAATTTTAATATTGAGAGCTGAAAAATTAATTTTGCAAATGCATGCCATGCGACGTACAAATTTACGATGTTTGAGTCCTGAAATGACTCGTTCACCGCATGATACAGTTGAAGTAATGGGTATACCATCGACGTCTACAATACAATCACCCATCAAGCAAGCAGCTGCTGCTATACTCATCTGATCTGTACTCGTTACATATACCTGAAACGACGAATGTTGGAGAAAGGAAAGCGAAAGGATTTTATCAATTCTTGAACTTCTGAAAGTTTAATTGTTACATTTTATGCTCCTAAGATTGCGTGATATTCAAGAGCAGGCTAGATGAAATTTATGAGCGTTAGATCTTTTCGCTTTCTAAAGGTTTTTAGATATTTTCAAATTTCTCTAATATTTATTAGCAGGACCCGAAAGCCCCATATAATCAGAAATAACGCGCTCTTAAATTGATAATCAATGAAGTAAGAAACAGACTTTGTTATTATATGCTTTGACATTCATTCCTAGATTAGCGCCCGGATAAAGAATCATCAGACCGCGAATATAATCATATCCCGGTGCACGATCATAACCTTTTGGTAATCTAGTAGCTGGTGTATTCCATAATGGCCTCCGTAACCGTAAATTGAACTAAAATTCGAAATAAATTCAATGCTTAATTTGGAAATAAATTGAGATTGGGGAATTTAAAATTATTTATTACCTCCCTGCCAGTATCTTGCATTATTTTCAGTTTATTGTAGAAGTCTTTTTTACTGATAATTGGTTCATCTTCAAGATGTGTTAAGAAATCGCATATTTTCAACTTTCCATAGAATATTGAACATTCTTCCACTCGAAGAATGAGCAGTGATTTGGTTATAGTAAGGCCCACCTGAAAGAATTAGCCGCAAAGAGTATTTCAAAGACAGATTAATCATTGTTTGAAAAGAATAATATAAAAGTTAATTTGTTTGTCGGATTAGTTCTAAAATTAAAAAAATGATGCAATTACTGATTCATTTCCAAATTTTTAAAGAAGATGGAAACAGAGCGAATTGTAATTGTATTAATTCTCCTCACTTTTTTATCGATTTGATCAAATTTTGCTTTCATGTCAATATCTTCAACGAGGTCATTTGGCAGTTCACACGGAAATCCAAGGTAATTTTGTTCTCCCAAAACTTGAGCTTTTGGTGAGAATGCGTTTTCTCCACTTTTTCTTCCCAAACTGAAATTTTTCATTCTTAAGAGAGATGAACTTGCTCCACTCATAATTCTAAGCTTCTTACATAAATTACTGAGAAATTTTACAATGGAAGAAATTAGAACTTCACAAACAAAAATACATATTAAAGCTTCCACGGATAAAAATACATTGTCATCGGCGTTGTCGATTTCTTGATCTTTTGAAAACCTTTGATCGCTTTGACTATGCGACTGGACTTTTCCACGGCTGTTTTAAACTGAGGCGATGAGAATCTGTTGAAAGGTGATTGCCGTCTTGGTTTTATATTGTTACCGCCGATTGCTTGATCTTCGCTATTCGATGGTTTATTACTCGATGATTGCGCTTGGGATGGTGTTGATGACATTGTCCGTGCATTTCGTGAAATTTGAAATGCCTTCATCTGTAACAGTTGTGGTAATGCAACTGCATTTTGGAAACCTTTATTTGATTTTAAAATTTCAAATTTATCCAAAAATATTTGAATACTTGAAAATTTGCAGTTTGCTTCTGAAAAAAATATCTCATGAGATTTGAGATGAATTTTAAGTACTTTGATTAATATAATTGCAAAAGTTAGCCAAAATAAGGACAAATTTCCAGTCTCCAATAAAAGTTATTCCTTAGGAGATAATGCACCTCTGTGAAAACAAACTGACGTCAACAACCTTGCGGGCAACTTCAATAGAAAACAATTTCTAATTTCCAGTATGCATAGCTTTTAACTAATCCTTTCAAATTTACATAGAAATTGCTATAATCCTTTTAAATTTACATAGAAATTGAGTTTTTAAAGATTTTCAGTGTTTTGCCTGCTTTCATAATACTTCATCATCGATGCAATGTAATCCATTCAGTATAGTTCGGCGATCGGAAGGAGGCCGCACATGATCTGTGTCATAATCTCGGCTTTCAGGCCGCTACATTATACCAGCGAGCTAATCGAGTTGCTAATCAGACAGACCGTTAGACTTGTTAGTTAACAAAGGTATTAGTTTACACAATTCAAATAGTCCTTATGCCCACCTTCTCCATCCAATAAACTACCTTACTTCCAGATTTCCCTGTGAGGTCCATGTGTGAGACGAACGTTTTCATCGTGTGACTACATGAAATATAACGCAGTGTTCTCCCAATCAGGGAAACCGATAGCAAGTGGGTGAGTGGGGTGAAGGCGTACTGCATTGTGGGGGTGTCTATTGGTTTTACGATAAATGACCCACTGGAGTTTTTTTTTTCAAGAAGCAGGAAAGTTACGTTTATTCTCTTAAAAGAATAAGTATGAGCTTGTTGTAACCTGATTACCCCCATCTCTTTTGGGTGGACAAGGTAATTTAAAGCTTGAAGGAATTCCTTATTTCACTCTTATTTCTTCTTTATGTGTTTGTGAGAGGTAGGAGAAAGTGAAGAAAATAGCTAGAGTGTTATGTGCGAGGAATCCTCACTATTCTTTCTAGGCTTATCAGTAATTTTTGAACTCTGTCCTCATCTTTTAAATCATTCATCAGTTTCAATTACTTGATATTTTTATCTTGTATTTAACAAACGTCTTTTGTATAATTTGTATATCATTAATCTTATTTTAGGGGATGTTAACCAAGAATACGCCTATGCCCTCAGAAGAGGAGCTAACAGTACCTCATGAAATCACTCTTTCAACTCCTTACTTTAAAGCAGTTATACCATACATGCATATAGCGTGTGAAAAAGAAGTCAAAGTGTGATTTTTTCAATTTTTGTCAGTTGTACTTAGTATTGATTTAAATCCATTTCATAACGTCAATGATTTTTTTAATTAGAAAATGAAATGACTTATTTTCAGTTTCCTTTCTTTGTATTCTATGATTTACCTATTTATAGGATTTTATGTTGCGTCGACAAGAAACAGAAGATCCACGTCTTTCGCTAAAAGAAGGTCGGGCCCTTACTGCATGTGGTATTAAATTTTTACAATCATTGAAAAAGGTTTGCAGTGAAAGAGTTGATCGCTTTGCTGATTGTATTGATCACCGTACTGCGAAACTCTACATTACACCGTTTGTTCTTTCTCATTGGTTCCAAAGATTGGAATTTGAGTGATTGTCTCAGTATATAAAAATAAAGATGCAAACTAATTTTTTGTTTTAAAATCTTTTTGTAGTATAGTTACAACAGCTATGTATCATTTATTTTTAGAATTTGTGTAATTTTCCGCGAACATTTTAGTTAGCTAAATTATAAAAAAATGATGTTAATAATAATAGTAGTTACAGTTGTCGCGAGCAGCAGCGTCGTTTGGATATTTGTGTAGAAGAAAACATGAACATTACTCGACCGAAAATGGGATATTTCAGTAAATTGCACGTGCATAATGCGCGATTTCCTAAACATGGTAATTATAGTATTTTAATTCATTTGTTCCGTATGTATTTAAGTTCAAGTTAGTAGGTTTTTAAATACGAATCTAAACTCTAGTCAAAGCACACATTCCACCTAGCACGTAGTATGTTGTAAGAGCAGATGTTTTTTCAAAGGTATGTTGAAATTGATTAATGAACACCGGAGTATTTTTAGAAATAAAAAAATGAGTAATTAATTGATTTAAATTATTTTACTATTAAAGCCAAAGAGTACACCCATTATTTTTTGTTAGGTAGGGTTCAGTGATTTTCTAGCTGTCGTTGTGATCAGCTTTAAATTTTGTTATTACTTTGCTACTATTTTCTTGCCATGTTTTTCTTTTTTTGATGTTTCAGCATATTACACACGAGACTATAAAGCCGAAGCTGCAAAAGTATTGGCAGAATTACCAGATGATTATCATTTACGCGAAGATAGTCGTGCTTACGAACAACAGCGCTACAGTTTTTTCGATATATGAAGTGGTCATAGCTTTGCTTCTCTATCTTTCATGTGTATAAATCAGAAATTGTTTATAGAAAGTGTTTCCAATAAACTGCTATCTCTTTCTTCTTTCATACGACTTAAACGTTTTACGTATCTTATTATCGTCAAATATAGATAGCATTCATTTCAGAATAGTATCCAGGATAGATTTCATTCAGCTACACTTTATTGTTCGCTTAAACTGTTCAAAAAGATTTCCAAAGTCTTAAATATATCTAATTTTATATATATTTATATCTGCTAATTTCTAAATCTTATAGTTTGGTTGTTAAATCTGTTCTCAAAATGCAGACTATCATTGATGCGTGACAAGCATCTTTTTAGTAAACCCAGCGCATAATGAAAGTGGATCGATCTATGGTACAGAGTATCGCTGCACACATATTGATCGGTTGATCAAGGAAGTTTCGCTAGTAGTTGTTGGCACGTCGCCGATGCCACAGTGGTTTACGGCAACGTGGTACCTTTGTGTGCCGTTGTAGATTTTTCTATTCTATATTGAAATATGAGTTGGAGGTCTAACTGGCTAACTTTGTTGGTTAAAGCTTTTTAGAATTTTCTTCAGTTTTCCCATATCCATAAATGGAGGGCAAATGTCGATACCAAAGTTACATTACCGACAGTAGTGCTGGTGTTGATGTGGAGGTTTGAGAGGACCACCAAATCCAAATATAGTGGTTCTTTAAGTTATAATTTATGTGGACTATGTCTTTTGAATAGTTGATTAAATAATCGATATAAATTAGAACCATTGGAATACATAGTTATAACATCCCGGAAATTGCATAGGACAGCGGTTTTTTGTAATTGCGATAATGTTGTGCGAAGGGAATGACATTCCTGTACAGTGTTCTGATCTGTTTGACATTTCAAGCGGATTTTGTAATTTATCAGGCTTTAAAAAATTGCTTGTTCAAAAATTACTAGCGAAGCATTTCACTCCCTCTATTGAATTTTATGATATTTTAATTTACATTCAGTATATATGACTAAAGCGGAAAATATAGAAATCTAACTGTTCCCTCAAATTCCGAAAGCATTTTCGAATTTGCTGTGGTCAGTTTCTTTTCTTCTTTTTTTTCAAAGAGCAATATTTCAGACGGTGAGTAAAGCTATTGTTTCTTTAGAAAGTGATATGGCCATAGATCCACAAAATGTGAAGGAAGTGGAAAATGTGGCGAAGAGATGGTCACAGATCAATTTCGAGCACTTGCAGGTACAGTGCTGCTTAGACGGACCTTGCAGCTGAGGAAATTGAAATAACATTTCAGCTTTTCGTTCTTTCACTGCTGATTAATCTTTGTAATATATTATCTCTTTCAGTATTAATGAATAAGTCAAATAAGAAGTAGGATAATAGAAAGGCCTTCATCACATTGTGTTTACTTTTCCTCCCATGGTTTTCGATTTCAACTGCATTCATCCTTCATCAAATCCTACTTCCACTGTATTCATCCTTACTATCAAGTCCTTCTCGAATAGATATGAAAAGATGCGTAGGTCAAAAATTGTAATCGGCGAATGTAATGACTAACCGATTTGGAATTGCACAAAAAGAGAAAGGTCAGCGGGCAAAACATAGCTGGTTGAATAACCCATCAAATCATAAGGAGACATTTCTAAAATTTTTTATGTTTACCAACTCTTCCTCATTGTAAACATTTGGGAAAAGATCATGCAAACTTTTTGTATTATGAAAGTATAGTTGCAAATGCCTATCTTGCGAACAACTTATGACTTGGCTTGTTGTACGAAATTCGTTTCGTATCAGGGACAGCTTTCTCATCTTTCATCCCTTCACCGCAAATGGTGTGCATCATGAGGATCATTTATTTCATTGTTTAACATTTTCATCTATTCTTGCTTGTTCAGTAAAAGATATGTTTGGAAAAATTCCATCAAAGGCTCATGCATTTATTATCGGAGGAGCATGAGCTGTTCTCATATTGAAGTAGTCTCTGGAGTATTACCTATTGGGTCGTGAATTGTTGAGCTCATGTCAGATAAATCAATATCAGTAAATTGATTTGTTTACTGATGGACGTGTGTATCTGTGTGTCCGTGGATATATGTGTATATATATATACGTGTGTGTATGTGTGTATGTATATGTGTGTGTCTGTTTATGCATGTGCTCGAAGAGGTTCAATTCAGTCGGTGGTCAACACGGAGTTTGAAATGTAAAGTCTGAATGGTGGATGAAAAGGAATGTTATTTTGTCGTAGAATCAAATCATGCTGTTGTTGCCGGGAAAGGAAAGCCCATCTGGCAGATCGATTTTCGATGAGGCTCCAAAACCATACTTACTGAAATGGTTGTTAACTAACTGACTGAGTAAACGCATCTCAGCTGCACACAACTTAGCTCAGACCACTGGCTTATTCTGCTGTTTAGAGTTCAGTAGATGCAGTTTACTGATCATTTTATCCTCTTTCCTTCTTTTTAGCCTTTTGAACTATAAAATGGCTGCAATACTTCACATAATTGTGTCTGTTAACATTTATACATATTACTTACTAATTTTGGCATATTTTAATTGCTATTTTTCGGCATTGATCATTTATTCATGCATAAAGTAATCTGAATCATTATAAAATAGTTTGAATTTATTAGTATACAGAACAAAAGATGATCCGATGATCTCATAGAAGTTTCGAATTCGTTTGTCAGAATACTGCATTTATAAATACTACCATTTATTATCATATAATTTTTTAGTAGTTATTTCAAACTTGTATTTGATGATGAAGTTAAACTTCATGATTTAGTATACGATAGCATATTTTTTTCGTAGTAACAATAAATGCTGTAGTATATCTTTTTCGAAGTAAATTAAAAAGCGAGGTTTTTGTACTCGATATTTTATTTTTCTTCCTCTCTTTTTGTCCGATTCTAATTTATCTTAGAATCCTCAGCTCGTAGAGACAAGCGGAGGATTCTAAGATAAACCAGAATCGGATCAAAAAGAGGGGAAGAAAAATGTTTATCGTTAATGATACCCCCTCATCCTTAATCCTAACCTTTTCATAGAAAACGTTGATCGATAAGGGTATTTTTATAAACTTTTCTTTTTTAGCGACTTTTGCAGAAGAAATTAAACGAAGAAGTACAGGCAATTGATGTGAGAAAAAATCAGTGCAGTGTAGCTCGCCAGCAGTTAATTACTGAAAGCAAAAATTATTATGATTGTGCTGATAAGGCAAGTAACCAGTTTCTTATAGTTTTATACGTGACATTGTGCAATGGAATCCTCATGCAGTTTTATTTTACTTTAATTGTCAGCATCAAATTCATGATAAAATAGTGGGAATTCTTTTGAGACGCGATTAGTAATAGTATGGCACAAAGAGTGATGTCATTTTCCTCGCTCGTAGATAGTTTTTTAAAAATCGATGTTCACTTATTTGTCAGTTAATAATTGTTCTTCATTCATGATACGGAATGTTAGGCAGATATTGAATTCGTGATATCACGATAATTGTCATATTGGCCTGTGATAAGCCCCAATCACCGTTTAGTTCACACTGATATAATTTGAAGATTTCACCTTTCAATATGGCGTAAAGTATGTAAGCGTATTTAACTGACCTTACTCAATCAGATGTCTCATTATCGCGGTAGTGAAGGGAATGTATTCAATAAAAAAAGAAACCAGTGCATAACATTATCTTAAAAAATTGGACAAATGTTTTTATGTTGTTATTAGTTGGATGTATTAATATTATGCTTACAAGATCTAAATCAAATGGATATAAGAGATAAAAAATGGTTACTTACTCCTAAATGTGGAGCACATGTTGGTTTGAAGCTCTCTGTTTGATACAAGATCAAGGCTGTATTTATAAATGTTCTTTTCTATACCTGAAATTGTTTTCTTAGCAGTCACGCAAAGCTGTTTCGCCGTTGATTAAAGCGTTCCAGAAGGAATATGATCGGGTTACAGAAAGAGCAAAAGCAGCAGAAGCTGGTTTAATCTTTGTTTGCCGGGCATTCACATCTGTTTGCGGTAAAAAAAATTTTTATCAATAGAACAAAATTAGTTATATTTTTTTTTCTCTTTATTTTCCATCTATATCGATCTAATGTATGTTGTAATTTGTTGTTCTTAGAATAGGTTCAAACCATCAACAGCCAAACAGCATTTAGTCTTTTTTTTATATTTTTTGAAATGTTTAGCTCGGGTTTTCTGGCCACCAATGGCCGCGCAATGCAATGATCATTAGAACATCAGCTTAATCACATCGTAGATGCATATTGTATGAATATTATGGAAAGCCTTTCCTCTTATTGCGTTACAGTTGATTTTTATTCATCTTTTCATAGGCCACACAAAGAAATCGGAATCACTTCGACATCGTGATTAGGATCATCTTAAATCCGAATAAGCATGGGAAGGCTTGATATTGAATGAACTTTCGAGAAGCGTGTGAATTATTGCTCAGTATATGTTAGCATCTCGTAGTTAGCAGAGGTAGGCTTGGCTGAGCTGAGTCTGTGTCAAGCGTTGATCATTGCTCTAGTAAGCAGTAAGTTGCTTTTACAAGGCTGTCTAGCTTAGCTTTGTGGGTGCTCGCGCAATCGCATCGATTATTTGCGTTTGAAGCGTTCCATCTATCCTTCCGTCCATCGCATTCACATCATATTGAATCGACCGTCAATCGCTCCATTATTTCATTTATCCCCTGGAAATCGTTTATTTTTGGGTTCGATTTTCTGCATCCAGTCACCTAGTCAGTTAGTGAGCAGCGCTTAGTCGATAGGAGTTCTGTCCTCGGCAATCGTCGTATCGGCAATCGAATTCCTGAGACACATGTAAGCTTGCGCTTGTCTGCTCATCACCACACTTATATTCCTTGCAATCGGCCTGCAGTCCTACTTGAGCCGTGATCCAAGGTTGCTTATTGATTAACTCTAAATGTCATCATGAAACCAATGGTTTGTCGTCTTGTCTGTCTTTGACTCTCATTTCCTTTTATGTCTCATTTTTTGATTCTACTGCATTTTTTTTGAATCAATGAAGTCAGACTTTGGCAGTCAGATTTTGATCAAAATATAGAAAACATTTACGTTTTTGCGGATTCTTCTCATTTTTTAATATATATTCGCTTACTCTAATGCCTGTTATATTTTTACAGATCCTTCTCCATATTTGGAGCAGGTTTCAACATTGCTAGGGGAATTGGTACGGTTATATTCTGTTGATGAGCAAGTTAGGAATCTGACTAAACAGCTAAATGAATTACAAGAAGAATATGGTGATTTGCGAAATCAGGGTATGTTCTTACTAAATTATTAAATCCGCTTTATACTTTTCAAGTCTTCGAAAATATTAAAAAAAAGAAGTTAGCTCGCTTTTGTCCCGCGAAAATTTGATGCTGCATAAATCTGCTTGGTGGATTTTGAGGTCTTTGAGTGTTATGAGAATGACTGCTTTTGAGCGGAAGGTTAATTAATCCTGAATGAAAACCCATATGCCAGGAATAGCTATTTCAGGTAAATTGTACTTGGCATAAGTTAACATTTCAGTATATTGACGACACTAATACAAGTAATCTTGATGTTTAATACTTTCACTGGAATTTGACACATGCCATGGTCCTCTTTATTTCTTGGAAAATTAATTTTAAGTTTCGTATTAAGTATTATCTTCAGATCTAACCGTTCGACAACTGAGAGAACGGGTGGAAGAAATGGAAGCTAAAACAAATAGTAATATCCAGGTTTGTTTAAAGATATTGGATTTTGATCGCAAATAACTCCAGGAGTTGAGGATCATACCTCTCCTCAGATTCATTGATACCACGCCAGTGCTGTTCTTGATGCTTGATGCTGAATTATCCCCAGCTTAATTGGTCTTCCTGTATCAGCTATTTTTTGCTCGGTAGGTAACTAAAACAGGTGTTTCTCAGTATGAAATAAAGTTTGATTGAAGTATAATGTAAAAATATGTTACTGCAGGCTGCTATAAATGAAAAAGAAAAAGAATTACACGTCAAAATGGAGACATTTGAAAGAGAAGTTGCTGAAAAGC
The DNA here is from genome assembly GCA_916381525.1 of Cercopithifilaria johnstoni. Taxonomy (NCBI): domain Eukaryota; kingdom Metazoa; phylum Nematoda; class Chromadorea; order Rhabditida; family Onchocercidae; genus Cercopithifilaria; species Cercopithifilaria johnstoni. The sequence continues at coordinate 61,530 of CAKAEH010001359.1, forward strand.
GAGAACAAGTCACTGCTGAAAATAAAGCGCTTTCAGATGTTGTTGCAGATTTGACGGTATGTTTTCATCAAATATTACGAATGCCTATGTGATTTCGGGCAATTTCATTTTAGATGAAGAACAAAGAAACTGGTCGGGTGCTTGAGGAGACAAAGCTGCAGTTGATAAAGAAAGAGGCTTTAAATGATGAAAAATTGGAAATTGTTACGAATGATCTCGAAAATGCCTTGGAGAGAGCTGTTAGTATGGCATAAATTTTCACTATCAACACTTTAGTTTGCATAATGCTCACATATACGACCTTCTTTTTGTTGGGCGGATGAAGCCATTGTATCATTATTAAATTAGATGCAACTAGAGAAGGAAATGTTTCTTTTTGTTTCGTAAGTCATGGAACTCTTTTGTTGCTTTTTTTGAAAAATTAACTATTCATAGTTTTTCAGGTAGAAGCGGAGAAGAAAGTGCAATGTTTGCAAAGTGAATTAGAGCGCATAAGCCATGTTAGCTCCTGTCCAAATGAGGAAGCACTTGGAGACATTTCTTTAATTCATTCGAAAGATAGTCAGGTTATTTTGTTCTGAAAATTCTGTTTTTGCCTCAAATTTCTTATGGACATTTTGCTGAAGGAATATTTTGCAGATTCATAAACTATTGGAAGAAAACAAGAAACTGAACTTCAAGCTTATCCACTTAAAAACGGAATCGAATAAACGTATCAATGAGTTAACCCAAGAATTGGAGCGTCATGTGGTGATCGTAGCGCAGCTACGAGCGCAACTAGAGGCTCAATCTGATTATGAAGATAATAAAAAGGATTTGAGGTATGCATTATTTCGAAAAGTTAGATCTGGAAATCATAGAAAACAGTATCTCAAAAAACATACTCTATAACTTATGAACATGGTATGTAGAGGACACATTTTGAGATACTGGGGAAAGATTTCAGATATTGGAGTAATATAAATTTAAATAATTTTGTTGAAAAATTTTTGGTAGATTATTTCTTTGTTTAGGATTCTACGTAGCTTTGAGTTTGGAGAAGCTATTGAAGAAGGAACAGGAACAGGTTTCGTGAGCAATGGTGTTACTGCTACTGCGACAGCAACAGCCGAAGTGCAGTTGGGTGGTCGTTCGAAGGCACTCGATGAATTGCTTGTTGGAAAAAATCGTAAATTGCAGAGCGAAAATGTAGGGTTGCGAATGCCCAATCAAAAACTTGAAGGTTTGCTTATTGATTTAATAGTTCTCGAATGTGAATGTATAAGTGAAAATTTTCGAGGGAAGAACTGATTTAATTAGTAGATGTAATGGATAGGCGCATTTGATCATATTTTAAGTATTTACATATATATATTTTTTGGGTACTGGTGCCATGAACTATAGCAGGAGGCATTAGCACTATATTAACAAAGATATAATGAAAGTCAAGAATAGGTTTCATTTGAAATAAACAGAGAATAAAAATAGCGCGATGTTCGGGAGACTGGAAAAATTAATGATAGATATTAGGAGATAACAATCCAAGTGATTCAATGTTGCATGCTTGTCATATGTTTCCGATTCATTTTTTTTATTTTGCAAAGACAGTGTCTTCACTATCTGTTTCACTTATCACGATAGTTTTTTGTCGCATGTCTGTATTGTGATCTTATGGACATTAATGTTTTACATTCCGCGTGTTTCATGGAATAGGATGAGAGGATTTTACGATACAAAAAAAGTCCAAAAAAAGAAATACAGTTTATTTGTATGGCAATGCAAAAAGAATATTGGACAGTTGAAGGATTTGGTGCATTATCTGGAAGATTAAAAAAGTATCGTTTGAAGACTGATGCTCTTAACTACTCTTTTTCCTCTCAGCACTGAATATTAAACGCTTCATGTTTATTCTATATGCAATTTTTCCAAAATTTTCTGCATTTTTCTTTTTTGGAGTATTGGGTGCGAGAAAAGCACCTTATCTTCTACCCAGCTTAAAATAACAATCACAGCCTTTTAGAGGAACAAGCGATAGATGGAAATAACTTGTCGGATGTTTTCCGCTTAGCAGACGCCAGCTTCAGTAATAGTACACTTGCCGATTTATTCTCAGATAAGGTATGGTTTTGGATTAATTTCTTAATTAATTATTTGATTATGTCCATCAAACACATAATCATTTGAATATATTTAGGTTCATATTTTGATGAGGCATTTCTTTTGATATATTTGTATAAGACATAACTGCTATTTCCCACATTTCTAGAAACAAAACATTTCTCGTGCTTCTAGTCCAAAATAAATGGTCGTCGAAGCGTGATCATTCTTTTCAGAGCGGGCAAAAATCGATGGAAATCAATGGTGATTTGGACTTAGAAAGTGATCCACATCGTGCCACGAATCTCCTTAATTTATTTATGGTAAATGTGAATTCTCGACTTTTAATGTAAACCATTCCTTCATGTTAATTACAAATCATTTAAAGATACTTCATCTAATGCTGTGGAAATACTGCACAATCAATTAAGATACTAGTGTTTAAGAGTACTAGATCAAGAAAAGAAAAAAGCGTTCATTTATTATGATTTGCTTTAGTGCTCCGCCAGTTCATCAAATGATACCCCGAAACCAGAAAATTATTATTCAGCGAGTACGTCCAGTTTACACGAGCTACCTCGCACATCTGCTGAACTCAGGGCTTATAATGAACTGCAGGTTTGATTTTTTCTTTTCTTCTTTAGTTTTTTTTGATGTATTTTAGAAGTTTAGAAGATAAGTACAAATTTCAATTGATAACTGAAGTATGTATTAAAATTATTGCGACATATTATACAAATATTGGATTATATTTGTGGAACCAGTGTTTATCGATTTGATTTAATTGGTGTGATATTCAAGTGTTGATCAGGAAATATATGAAATAAAATAGTTACTGTTAACTTAGTGTTTATTTGCTGAGAAAACAGACTTCATAATGGCTTCCCCAATTATGTAATCAAATAAATAAATTGAACCAAAATTACTATATACCAATGATGTTGGATTAATGGTAAATTACTATATTTATTTCTATGAATTGACTGAATGTTGCAGGACATTGTTACCAGAAATATCCACGAATTAGGTCCAAAGGCTTTGAATACAACGGAAATTGCGAAGCAGTGCAAGCATTTAATGGTCACCCACAACATTGGGCAGCGGTTATTCGCGAAGTACGTTATGAACCAGGTAGTCAAGGTATTTGATTCTGTTTTTCACTTCGATTTCTTGAATTAATTTCTGATTAAATTTTACATCTTTTCTTGCGAAAATAAGTTTATTTGCATGTTACTGAATTTAGATATAATTGAAATTCCGCAATTATTTTTTGGAGATTTGTTGTTTCTGGATTAAGGTTTTACTAATCGCAGTGAATATTTGTACTTGTAAATGGACACAAATCTTTTGCAGTCACAAGGCTCACTGAGTGAATTATTATCAAAACCAAGGCATTGGAATAAACTCACCGACAAAGGGCGAGAGGCATTTCGACGCATGTATGGCTGGGTTTCAGATCCTAAAGCTATTGAATTACTGTGTAATATTTCACCCCGTCGGACTCAACCAGTGGGTTAGGATCTCTATCGTTTATACCTTCATGCATTTACACTAATATAAATTTTCTCTTTCATCATTATAAATTTAAGTCTAAACGAATTGTTTTATTATGCATACATTAGGATTAATCGAGATTGAAGTACCATCGCGTGAAATTTTATGGGATCAGCAGGCTGTTTCGTTGGCTGCTGTATCCAAATATAATGCAGACGATGCCCTAGATTTATTTGTACAAAAACAGTCCTCGCGAGTCACTTCAAGCGATGTAAGTTTAATTAGATATTTGGAGAAACTTTCCTGCCAGTTTGAAAGTTTGAGACCACAAAATTTCGGTAAATCAGAATCAATTAAAGATAAGATGTCGTTGGTTCAATGTCTGCATTTTTAGTTGAAACAGCGTGATAGGTTGTCAACTGCAGCTGCTGGTAGTAGCACTAACTCAGTTGTACAACGTACAAGTCGCTGGCGACATGATGACATACCGAAAGAAAAAATTATGAAGATATACAAACGTGAATTGGCATTGTTAAGGGAGCAAGTAAGTTTTCCTAATTTTATTACAAAGTTTCAGATTTCAGTAATCGAGTTTATAAGTTATCTGTAGCGTGATGAAGAATGCAGTGACCGTGCATGTTTTCAATATATATTGTTTTCGGAAATAGGAGTTGCCGGGTTTCAGGAGTCTCATCTAGAACAGGCAATTGGTTCACGGCCTTTAAGTGTAAGAAGTAAGGATGAAAAGGTAAACTATATTATTTTCTGTTTTCTTTCTGTTGTTCGAAGCAATTTTTTCAGTTATAGTGAACTTCGTAATTTCAAAGACTAATTAATCTGAAACGAAAGAGCACTGAAAGGAAAGCAAATGAGAACTAAAGAAAAAAATTATCCTATTACAATCGTGGTCTTTTTATTTCAATAAATTTTTAGTGAACAGTTAAGTATGACCTTTCAGCATCATAACGCTGGAGATTATACTTAACTGTATAGTTAAAAAGGTTTCACATACTTAATCGACATATCTCCAGTACACTTTTTCATAGCTTGCAATAATGGAAACATCGAATAAATCATCTTCGTTATCATCATCATCCTCTCGTTGTGGATCAACAAGAGATACCAGTTCACCTCCACAATCAAATTTTCCCGTAAATTCTGCTCAGGCTTTGTTTGCTTTGAAATGTCGTAGTGGAATGGCGTCCATAACGCAGGAGGAGCTTGAACGTTATCCAGTATTGGATACGGAAGATATCGTGAGACAAGTAATTTTCCAGCGTTACTTGCTTGTTCTTCCATGCTTGACGTGAAACATTTTTTTCTCGATATCTGTTTTTTGAAAGTATTATACTTGGCTGGTATTTTTGTTTACAGATCAAAGATTTCCTTTGCTTAAATTCGATATCTCAGCGTCAGTTCGGTGAACATGTGCTTGGTCTTTCGCAAGGATCTGTTTCGGATCTTTTAGCAAGGCCTAAACCGTGGGCTATGTTGACGCAGAAAGGGCGGGAACCATTTGTGCGCATGCAGCTTTTCTTAAATGAAGCGCAGTCTTTGGTTTGTAAACCTGAAGGTACTGGTGCATTTTTCGCCGTTTTTGTTTTCAAGAGACCAAAATCAATGCACAGGTTTTATAAATGTTGTGTCACGCAAAAAATAACTGTTTTGATATTTTTCAGTCATTTTAGAGTTTTCGTAATATGAAAATATTTTTTTGCAGAGCTGAATGGGAAGTTTGGTGCAGTTCAGTCTTCAGAAATGGTGCCCAGGAATGAAACAAACAATGGTGCAAAACAAAATTTGATTAGCGGTTTGCTAAGCATGCGGAGCTTCCCTTTAAGTGGGGAAATTGATCACGAAGTTAATTTTCACTGCATATAAATAAATAATTGGGGTTGACGAACAAAATCGCATTTTTAAAATGTATTTTTGAAGTGACAACGCGATTTTCATTTCAATCTAAACAATTATGTATTAAAACTAATTATCTTGCTTGATATGAGCTCGCTTTTGATGGTAGCTCTTCACATTGCTAAACCCCAGCTCTAGGGTGAAAAAAATTTTCTGATGAGATCGATTTATCTCAGCAATGAACAAATTGTGAACTGAGTCTTGAAATGCCTAAAAATTCTTATTTTTGTGATATTTATTTTACTGTAGACTATAAAGTGTCGTACCGAAAAAGCGCGTGAAATTAAGAAAGTGTCCGTATTGGGTGATGGTGACAAGAAAGTGATGCGGAATATGAAAGAAGATCTGTTAATGGCTGATACAAGTGAGATTGCGCGGCAAGTCAAGAATCGTTTGCATAGCAGTGGGATTTCTCAGAAAGTCTGTTTTTATTCTTCATGTAAATATTATAAGATTCTTTTGATTCTGGCCTACCAAAATAATGCATCTATTCAGTCAGCGTTTTAAGTTAAAACTTTTTCCATTATTTCTTAGGTTTTTTCTCCACTATTTAATTCTTTAATTTAGTGCTTTTCTGAAGTTATTCTGCCACTTCTTCGTCGAAGCTCATAAAAATCAAGATATCAGAAGGAGATATAATACTGTAGAAGTCATGCCATTGTTTTATTTGTCTCATCTTATTATTATTTCCTTATATCGTGTAGAAAGTCTTTTATTCTAAACCAAAAACATATCCATTTTTAGATTGAATGTATTCCTGATTTTGTCTCTAATACCGTTTAATTTATTCTCATTTATAGACATTTGGTGATGTTGTACTGGGAGTAAGTCCAGGTGGCGTATCAGAGCTTTTGGCCAAACCAAAAAGTTGGGAGCAATTGTCTCCACGTGCTCGTGATTTGTATCTCAAGATGAGTGAATGGCTCGGTGAATTAGATGAGAATAGAAGAATACAAGAGACATCTGCTTCCACTGCGTTGCTGTCTTCATCTCTCACACCAGCTTTTTCAAGTGTGGTAGATACATTGACTTCTACAGGTGCTTTGACAAAAACTCTGTCACCGCAGAAGAGAAAAGCAATTGTTAACACAACTGCTGCTGGCGAGTTGCCGAAGAAAGCACAGGTTTTAATTTTCATTTTCTTTTTCAACAAAAAATCAGCGTTATTCTAGCATAGAGGATTGATCGATTGAGGTGACGATTGAAACTTCACCAACATTTCAATTTATGTTGAAAAATGTTGGTTTTTGGATTTTTGAAACTATCGCCACCAAGTTTGAAAGATAATTCCTTTTGTTCTATTATAGAGAACAGTTATTACGGATCAGCAAAAAGAAGCATTGAAGCATGTTTTTGAACGTGACCAGCATCCGAACCAACGAACAGTCGAGCAGCTCTCCCAAACTCTTTCATTGAGTACTAGGACTGTGAGCAATTGGTTCCATAATTATCGAACTCGACAAAAGGTTTATATGGGACTTATTAAAATCACTTAAGATTGTAAATCTGTGGCTGCATTTTCTTTTGCCTTAAACTTCTTCCACGATCTAAATTGCAGGCAAGTTTGAGAGCTGAGAATCTTCCAAGTAGTGACAACGGTCAGAAGAGAAATTCAGCAAATGGAAAAAATAACAATGGTCGGTGGAAGCAGGTTATTCTCTTTCTTATATTTAAGTAATCCTGGTGGAATAGAACTTTTTTCTTAATGTCTTTGAGAAAACCGCTGAAAATGTTGTAAGAGTTATACGCCCACCTTTAAAAAATATACAGTGTTTGAAAATTATGCCATTAATTTTTTTTTGGATACAAATATTATGCATTTGTTTGAAAACATGAGAAATTCTCACACCTTGGTGGTTTGATCTTCACCATTTGATGATTTGATAATAGACTTTATTCGCAAAAATCTCCAATTATAGGATCTTGCGGAATTAATGAAATTGGAATCGAAACCGTATCACTGGTCACCAACAATGGTATCATCAAGCAGCAATAATAATTTAACTAGAAGCACAGTTACCAAAAACAGTTCTCTTGATAAAGCAATTGAACGGATTCAAAAACTCAATGCTGCCAAGCAGTTGTAATTTATTTAGTTTCGAGCACAGAATTTTTATTTGAAGTATTGTTAACGGGTTGGAAAGAACTTTTTTTCAGAAAGGATTTTTTATGCTGCCCAGTTTTTTAATTTATATCTTCGCAGTTGTCGAAAAATCTTGTTCATAGTATATAGAACGTTTTACTGCTGCCACATGGATTAGCGGCAGGGAGAAAATTTGTGAATTATACGATATCTGTCTTCTTATCTACTCTCTTAATTCTTTCATAAAATATATAATTGCTGATAATACGATGTTCATTTCATGTCGTCCAATTCAGTTGGTCTAAAGTTGAAAAAAAATTGAAAGTTTACCGAAACAGACTTTAGCATTAATGTGTTATTTAGCTATATCTAGATCGGATTTGAGCTAGCAAATGGATTTCTTTTCAAACCGCCATCATTTATGTTCCCAAGAATCAGCTTTTCTTGTCGCTATATTCGTTAACTGATTATTCATAGCTGTCAGTAATTATTTTTCGTTGTGTATTTTTTCCTTTTAATTTTATTTCAGGAGTTTTAGTGAAGGTGATCTCTACTTCATTACTTGTACTTTGTTTTTCGTCGATATATTTATGAGCCTCTTAATGTGTTTGGTTGTTTTCACCTAGAATCTCTACTTTTTGTTTTTGTTTCGAAAATTTGATCTCATCATCTTTCACACTTATTCGTACAATATGCTCTCGAAGCTTATTTCTATTTGTGAATAATTATCTAAAGTTCCCAAGTTTTTGATTTTTTACGAAGCTTGAAGTTTTCTTGAATATTTTAAAGTAGTTCGAGTTATGTGATTCAAAATTTGTTATAGTTGCGATACTTTACCCTCCTCACTTGGAATTCGAATGTTATTCACTGTCACGTATTTAATGAAGAAATTCTCTTTTGCCTTTTATCTCTAATCAGCGTTTATGACTGATGGTATAAGTTCTTCCAATTTCCAAATTTTTTCAATCCTTTCTTTATTCAGGCCCTGCAAGTTTTGTTACTTCAGTTTCTTTGTTGTCTTTTGCTCCCAAAAATTTTTTCTCTAAAGTTTTCTATTTTTGTTTTTCAGTCCAGAAATGCTATCTCAAAACTTGCAGTTTAATATCTTTGAAAATAACGATAACATGTATTGCAACTGTGTCAAATTCATGTAGAACTATGGTGAAGTTCGATTAAAAGCGAATTTTGGTATAATTGAAATTTATATTTTTTGTCTCTTCTGTATGGTCGTGTTACCCTAGCATTGTTGCTTGCTCATTTTTTTTCCTATTGAAAAGTTACATCGCACGAATGATGTCAGGTATCGAGTTTCCTTGAAACTGGGCTTTTCGAGTTTTTGTAATTTGGATTATCAATAGATTATTAATGCTGCGTGCTACTTTGCAGAACAGTTGACAGCGGCGGAGAATGCTCGTGATGAGCTTGAGACGGCGATGGTCCGAAAGCGTGAGCCGATTGTAAGTTTGGAGGCTGATTTATTGGGCTTGCTTACTGTTTCAACTTAGATTACGGATGGATGTAATATTTCTAGTATTCCTATAATGGAATTTTTCACAGCAACATAGAAATTCAATAGAAAATTTCTTTCGTTCAAAAATTCCGTTTGCATTCTGTTTACCAAATTTGTTGTCTTTCAGCAAACCTTGATATGTTACGTATGAAATGAACATATAAAGAAGTGGACGCTAACGAAACAGGCTTTAACATCAGTGAATTTTCATGATGAAGATGTTGGTCAAAGAATTAGTAGTACCAGTGAAGCAGGAAAGGCGAGCAAAGACATGTTATAAATAATATTAATTCATTAATTCAACGTGACCAACTTCATTAGACTTCATCAGTCTTTCGACTGGAATAGATCTTATCGCTCAGAAGCAAACCAATAAATGTCTGGAGAATGAGCTCGATAAAACATGTAAAAACAACATTAAGTTATACGGAAAAACTAAATTCCCGCAAAGTTATCAAAGTAAAGTTGATGAAGTAAGCATTTTTAATGTTTTCTTCTGCTTCAAATTTCAGTTTTTACTTCTAATAGATGGAAACTTCACAACACATTGCCGCATATTGACAAATGAATACGAACTATATTAATATCTTTATCCATCACTCTTGCTGGACATTATTCTGTTTTTCAATGGAAACTGTTTTTTCAAGACTTCGGTAAAAATAGAGAATAAAAGCGCATTATGAAGATGAATACGGAAAACATTTGGATCATTTCGAAAGTTCAGCCTTCAAGAAAAACAACATAAATATGGACAATTATCAGCTTACGACAAATCACTCCTTGGACTGGTTTACTTTTTATAGATTGCAAACTTTGAATTTTATGGTATTTCAGAAATTATTGAGACAGAATTCAAACTCGTGGAATTTTTGCAGTTTTTCAAACTAATGCTTTTAGTGAAAATGGCTAGTAAACGATAGATGTTCTAGAGCTTGTGCTTCTATCTGATATTTCTTCACTTTTAGTTCTTTTAGTCCGATTTAAAATCTTTGCAGTGCAGTTTTTTCTTAATGTCTTTTGTTTTTGTGATTATATCTGATTGTGAAAGATATCCCTTCGCTTTATTCTGATTAAATGTTTGAGTGTGGAGTGAAGAGAGAAAGTGAATGCAAATTTTTTCGATGTCTTTTTCAAAATCACGAATTGTTTTTGGTTAATATTTTCAATCTCGGCTTTCTAAGAGGAATTGATCTATTTAATTCTCTCTTTGGTGTTTTGGTTGGATGAGTATCTAACTTTCGACTTTATTATCTCTTTAGCATCCTTTCCACAGGAATATTTCTTCCAGTATTTCTGATATTAATAGTCGGCAAAGGTTCATAATTTACTAGTTACGGATTTTCATGGGAAAAAACATTCCCTAAAATTATGTTTTGATGCGCTAAACGTTCTGCAGGCAGTGATGATTTAGTTTTAAAGTGTTTTTTTTGTTGTAGATTTTAACAGCGTTTGCATAAATATCATCCACATTCTCCTGATATGTTGATTAATCATTAATGTACAACAATTGAGACTCCAATAGGTTGTGCCTCCAATTACAGAAATGTGCACAAACGAACCTTAAGCTCCACATGAATAATAATGTCTAGCAAGTTTCAAGCGTCATTTTCTTGGAGAAAAAGATTTTAAGCTTAGATGTTAAACTTCATTCGATGGAAAATTATTTTTTCCAACGAATAAAATCGGCTATATATTACGGTGGCAGACATATTTAAGTAAACGTATATCGGTGCGGTGTAACATTAATTATATGTTGTATTATCAAAGTTAGATGGGAACAAATAAATTGGTCACATTTATTGCTCTTTTATTACACACAATACAAATAACTGCTCCAAAAAAAATCGGTCTAATTTCGATGAATTAAAATTTTTGAAACTTAGAAAACATAAAATTTCAAGTAGAAACACTTGAAGTAGATACATACCGAGACAATATTCGGATATCCGAATGGTGGGAGCGTGGAGTTTGGAGCCATTTGACTATTTTCTGGGGAGAACTATTTAGGTGTAGTTTTAACTCTTGACTTGTTTGGATTTTAGAATATTGGAAAAGTCCTATTTTTGCTAGGACTTCCGGTTTTAGAAGAAAATGAAACCCAAAGTTTGCTGGAAGATAGCTGATGGAAAAAGAGAGTGGACGTGACATCATTTCATAAAGTAAATGTTAAGTGAGCACTTAATGATAAGGAATGGAGGCAAGAGAGAGAGAGAGAACTATTACAGGAAATACACAAAGATCTTTGAGATGCGAAGCTTATCAATGCGCCAATATTTTAAGGGTTGGATGATGCATTTTACATTCCTATCAGCTGATGGATGATATGGCTAACAAAGTCCTAAATGATTATGCATTGCCATTTATAAAGCAAATGTACTTTTCCTTAAATTCCCTTTTAAAATACAATACCAGAATTTCTAGAGAGCAATTCAATCAGTGACAGCTTTCTAGTAACATCCACTATTCTAATAGTCCAAATATGCTTTGAGCAATTTTATGAATATTTCTTTAAAAGAAAAAATTAGAATAAAAATTGTTGATTTTCATTTTGTTCCTCCTATGAATTAAACGCTAACTTTTTGATTTATTCTTAGGGTGGAAAATTCATTATTAATGATTGATTAATTATGGGTGAGCACCAAAAAAAAAGATTTTTAAATATGAAATGCTTTTGATTCAAATGAAAATAATAAGCTAATAGAAATGAAAACATACAAAGTTTACTTAAGTTTTGAAAAAAGAAAAGGAGGAACAATAATAGGTGATAAGGCACTGACCTCACATGAGAAGAATGCATGACAATAGAACACCGAAGAAATAAATAGAAATGATTAAAGTGACTGTTATGATTAAAGAGAGACGAGAAATTAAGAAGGGATTATAGTAGAAAATCATATATGATTCATTTATATCAGTAAAGATGATGTAACTCTATTTCTCTCACTTATTTTAATTCAAATTATCTGATCAAAATTAGTATTCATTTGTGAGAAATAGTGAAGATTATCATTTTTCCTAGAATTGATTGTTACAGTAAGCCATCTTATAGAATTTTTGACGATGTTTATACAGATGAATAGCTTATCAGATGATAATATATACCTGAAGACAACCTATCGAGGATGTTGACCTTTGGTGCTTAAAAATACAAGCAAATTGTTATCCCAGAAATGAAATTGGCAGCGTCTGATATGGGATCACTGGAACTGTTTTATGACTTAAAATCATTTGAATTGAACTTTTATGAGAAGACACTACGATGAAATAAAAGAATCAAAAATTTCGCTCTTAGTCCCAACCCACTCTCTCATATTCTTAAATTTTATTGGTTTAAATAAAGAGATGAGATCAAAAATAGGCATAAGAATTTGCAAATTCAGTTTGAATTCAAACCCACATCCTCTCAAAAACAAATCGATACATATTTATGTATTATTTAGCATTAGAGTAACTTCAATATATTTTAACAGACTCCACGCGGTCGCATTCAAATTATTCATTTTGGGACATATGAGATAAGTGCGCTTTTACAGCGAAATAAATGAAGGTAGAAAAGGACGTGCGGAATAAAATGATAAAGTGAGAAACTGAAAAGGAATACGTCGCAGGAGAGAAATGAGAAGGCATGGAATCACAACATTCAAAAATCAAATTAATTTAAATAAATTGTGAAATGAAACACTGGGAAACTCGGCAAGAATATGCAAATGCCCTTGATTAAAAAACTAATTTTAATGATGCGAGAGAATTTCTTCTGGCGCAATTGAATAGAACAAATTCAAATTTACTGCAAAAGTACCACACTCTGTTACAAACCTTCAAAATTCTCTATTAAAAGGAGCAATTCATAAGGGCTGTAATACAACGACATTTTTCATTTCTGGTGCGTAACTTGGTGGTGTGAATGGATCCGATTGAGGTGCAACACGTTCTTCAACGTAACTCGGAAGGTATGAAGCACCAGATCCCGCTCCTACAATCAGATATGGATGGGAAATATGTTGTGCTTGCATTTGTTGAACGTATTGAGGTGCAGGATGTGATACATGTCGTGACTGTGATGCCACATGCATGGTACCATTGCTAGTACCAGATAATGTACTGGGGTTTACGACTTGTACTGATCCTTGGCTGGTATTAACTGCAGTTTCGGCACCACGTGTAGCAGTACTGCATGGAACGACAGCTGCAGTCCCAGGATGTTGTTGTTGCTGATGATGATGGATGATAAGTAACTGTTGCGGTGTTCCGGATTGCGAGGATACCAAACGCATTTGTTGATTAACATAAAGAGCGGTAGCACTCGGTGGATTTGCGCATCCTTGACCATTCAGGACCGTTTGTGTTGGCATATTTAGAATGCGCTGTTGTGCGGGTCCCAGTTGTTCCAAACTTTGATGAGGACGACGCTTCATAATCTGATAATCCGTCATTCCCGACTGATCATATGTTCTTTTATGAGCCTGCAGCACTTTGACAGCACTTAACTGCTTATTTACATAGTCATAGTAAACGTAACTGTGGGCAAAGAAGGGCAGTACAACACTATTCTTACTATCAACCTTACTATGAATAACAAAGTGCACTTCAAGCATTGAAACAGAATATCCCACTACGAAATATTTACTGTTTATTATTAACACGACCAGGCCAGTACTACTTGGGGGTTCAAGATTCATAATATAAAATACATCTTAAGGATAGAGAAGTAATTTTATCTACCTGTCGTAATTCAGCATTTTGTGCAGAAGGTAGTTCTATGCTTGTAGCATTACTACAACGTTTTTTAGCACACATTGCACCAGTCATATATCGATTATCGAAAAATCTTAAAAAATATTTCAGATAAACCGACCAAAAATAAATCAACTAAATCTTCGATAACTTTCGAATTTTTTTTTAATAGAAAGTTTCAAAATTCACAAAAATTCAATTACCTTTTTTAATAATTTAAAAATAAATAAATGAATGAACCTTTTGTCAAGACATACAAGACATATTTGACAATCGGGCATCCGACAATCTTCACATTGATTACATCCAACACGAGCTTTAAATGTTGGCGCATCTCTCTATAACAAATTAAAATGAAATAGAAATGTTTGCTTGCTAACAACATAACTTGTTAGATAAAATATTACATGTTTTAATTTTATTCAACTAATACGATATAAAGTGAGCATTTTGATATGAAGTTATTAATTAATAACTGAATTTTAAAATTAAAAATTACGGTATTAATTGCCTTTTTTGAAATGGTTTGTAAATGAATACATGAGGAAATTAGTAATAACATAGAAGAACTAGAAAACCTGCAATCTATTTTCAAGTACGCGTAAGCACCTTCGTTCGATACAGGATTGTTTCTTAACACCTGGGCCACCAAATTGTGGGCTATCTTGACAATAAGTGCACTGTCCACATGGCTTGCATTGACAGCCTCGACATACACCACATCTAAATTGGTAAATTGCAAAATAAAGAGTCATGCAGTAGCTATGAAAAAGCTATGAAAAAGCCAATAATTTTAATTATTTTAAAATTAATTTAAAAAACGTTAAAATAATTAGAAATAAAAAAATCATTACATTATAAATATGTTAATATACACTTTATTGCCAACCTTTGAGACCTGTTCATTGAAGAAGTGATAATATGCTGTCCAGATGGAGCAGCTTGTCCATGCACTGAATGATGCGACTGTATCAAATTGGGCGGAATATGAGTACCATTTGGTACTGATGGTGGTGGCGGTGCTGGTGGTGGCCCAGGTTGCATGTAATGAGCACCGTGATACATCGGACCGTTTGTCTGTCTACTCTCCATCAGCAACATAGGACCCATGGACAACGGAACGCTCATACTAATTCTAGAAATAATTTATTGATAATTACCAGTGTTTATCATTTATTAACATAGTAAATTCAATCATGCAATGAAAGATAGAGGAATTACCTCAAATTCTGATTAAAATGTGATAGATGTTTCTACGACTATCAGTAACTTTTCATACAATTAAGTAATCTCAATGCTTTTCTCATAGATTTCATGTACGAGGAAAGAGAGAGGTGTTATAATTTAAGGAAAATTATTTATGAACACATCGCCTCTTTGAAAAAAATTTAAAAACAGTTCAAATCAAATAACTGCCGCTGATAATTTCTTATAGTGCGCATTGGAATTTGATATGATATTTAAATTTTTAAAGCTGCAGAAGATTAATTGATATTATTTGTTATGATGCACAACATACTATTGATATTTGCTTTAGCGGTAAAATTTTGGTCATCAAAATTCATAATTTAAAAATTGTGAAATTGTTAGAACGTAATTGCTATGAATAAACAAATGAAATTAATTGAAATAAGTAAAGGATATGATATGAAGTATATTTTCCAAAATAAAATAAAATTTTCACCCGAAAAGCGATTTATAAACTTAACTAATCTTAATCCAGGAAAATATTATTTGATAAGCTATAAAGAGTATAATATCCATATCAGTAGCTCATTATTGTAACATAAAATATATCTGTCTGATAAAAAAGAAGAATGCAAATATTTTAATTTGAAATTAAAATTATTTTTAGTTAAATTATTTATTCAGTTTACTCTAGAAATCTCAACTGTTATATTATTTTACGACAGGTTCAAAAAGGCAATTCTTTGTTAAAGACGATCTCACAGCTAAGATTTCTTACATTTCGATTTTTCCTAAATTCTCATATATCTAATGATTTTATTGATAAACCTAAAATAAGAAGGTCGAATCTGATTTTTGTAGTATAAATGAATCGTGGAATAGTACCATTGAAATCATCATTTCTTTCATGATATACTATCTCCCATAATAATATAATTACATTTCTCTTTTCTCGTGATTTATTATTTATCATAAAAATCATTAACTCTATCACATGAAATAATCGAATATAATTAATTATGGTAATCGAGAAATGTGATTAAAATTAGTGACATACTATTGGAATTGGGCGGCAATGTATATATGTAAATATGCGCCCTCATATGTATTTATAGTACAACTCCCTCTTCTTTTCAAACATTGATGATTAATTGCATGCGATGAATTTAATTATTCATATGAATAAAAAGATAAGATAGTGAAGGAGAAAAATAAAATGAAAGTTTTGATTATCAAATGGATAGACAAAAAAAGGGCAGAAAATCATTATTCGCTAACTTTAATATTAAATTACAACTGTAAAATAGGAAGTAATCAATAAAATTTCATTTTTCAAATAAATAAACAAACTAATCGAAAAAATAAGTAAACAAAACGATTGGTTGAATGAATAATTAAACGTGGAAAGAAACGATTGATATAATTCATTTATTACTATAATGTTTTATTAGATCAAATTTTCATAACTTATCAATTTCTAAATTATCGTTAAAATGAATTCTAAAAAGAGGTTAAAAATTAGGATGAATAAGGAAGAGAAGGATGAAAAACAGATAGATAGCTTGGAGGAAAGAGGAGGGAATATTTTTTTAAAAGAAATGACACGCTTCCCGATATTTCTTGATTTATGGTATAAATGAAGAGAGACTGTGTCTGAAATTGATGGCAGTAGGAATGGAAACAGTAACTTTCAGATGAGATGAATGTCATCTCTTTCATTTCATTGGCATATATAATAATTCTCTTTCTTTCTTCATTTCATTTCAAAATTGAAAAGTAATAATAAATAACTTATTTATCGAAGGAATGCTAATAAAGTTGAACTTTGTTTAAATTCACCATTTTTACCATAAATATTTCACTGCAATAAAACAATAGTCTTATAATTTAAGAATAGATTAGATAGTATCGAATTACACTAAAATATATATAATATATATTTCCTATATTTCAAACAGGCCAAAAAGCCAAAAGAACACTAAGCTAAATGGTATAAGCTCTAATTAACTATTGACCATCTGATCAACGAATAAACTCGTCTAATCCTCCTATTAGGCCTGCAGTCATACTGTCAGAATTAAGGCCATTACTAGAATCTGAAATGCACTCAGTCAGATTGGAAAATCCCAATAATATTGTTATTATTGACTTTTATTGGAGTGATAATTTAAGAATTTAAGATCGTTTAAATAAATTTGAAATAAAATTATTATTGTGTACAAATTAATTGTGTGTAAGAAGAATTTTAAAAAGAAAGTTAGAATATTTATTTATATTCCTTCACTTTCCAACGATCAAATGGAAGAAACAACGAAAGTGTTCTAGGAGAGAGAGAGAGAGAGAGAGAGAGAAAGAGATGGAAAGAAAATTCAGAGAAAAAAGAATTTGCATATCTTATTAGATTGTATTAAAAAAAGTTCTTTGTTATCGCACATCTTTTTTGATTAATTTGCGTGTCAAAAATATCGCTGAGAAGAAATGCGGAAAAAATGTGTGCCGGATATTAACAGGAAGATAAAAAACACTGAAGAGAGAGGCAAATATGTTTTGACTAATTTCGATAACAAATCTAAAGCACTTCATAACTGTCACAATTTGACAATGAATTTTTAACATTCTTCACTTGTCATAATATCACCATCTGATAATCCTTACCACCTACACCAATATAATCTTGGATCATTCCGAAAATTAGACAACTAAATAAAGGAACAGTTTCTAAATAGACAAATAGTTTCTTTATCAATTCCATTCTCATATCAACGTCAATAATAAATAATCAACATCAATGATTATCTGATTCATTCACCACTTTTCATTTAAAGTCACCCCCTAAAGAGATAAACAATTATCAAGCAATTTTTGCTTAATCTACACTAAGAGATAAGAATGTTTGCTGGTTATCACTAGAATAAACTATCTTTATTAATCTTCTACTTACCTGTGAGTTTCTTATTAAAATTTCTGCAAATATTGTGACCCTAATGAAACGTAAATTTTAGCAAGTAAAATGGAAAAAATTTTTTTTGAAGATTTGAAAAAAGTTGACAGAGAGGGGTAATTCCTCCATCATATCATATCACACCATTCAGAGAGGGTAATTCCTCCATCATATCACATCACATCATTGAGAGAGGGTAATTCCTCCATCATATCACATCACTCAGTTGGGGCTTTCTTTTACATCTCAGAAATTCAGATGACATCAACAAATTAAACAAATATCATCATCATCATCATCATCATAATCATAAAAAAACTTTCTTTTTCTTTACGTTTTGCAAAATGAATAATTTTTGATAAAAAAAGGTTAAATGAGGTTTTGAGAAAGAGAGAAGAGAGATTTGAAGGATTAATAATTATTTCTGATTATCCACCGATCTTCAATATTTTAGAAAAGAAAAAAACAATTCGTACAACAGAATAGTTAAAATAGTATACGATCATTTATTTATTCCATTTTATTATATTACATCTAAATTCTCGAAGAATTCATTTCATTCAAAAGTATTAGTCTACCGTATCCTTTTTTTAAATTTTAATTTGAAATCATAATCTATTGAACTGAATTTTTTAGTTGGTTATTTTAATTTATCCATATTAGAAAAATTTAATCCAGCATTAGTGTAATCAGTGCGAGTAGATTAAAGTAATTAATAAGCGAATGCTTAATGAATTAAGTTACGCAGTTCGTACTTACCGAACAGGTAAGATTTTTAAGAATCTTATACGCAGAAAGCTTTTCAAGTTTTAATGAAAAAGAAGAACCATAAAATTCGAACCAATTTGTAACAGTAATTTTTGAGAATGTTAACTTTACTTTAGAAATAATTTTCAATCAACAAAAGATCACTTAAAAAGCCTATCAATTCAATTAATGCAATACAAAGCTTTCTAAGCAGGCGAATTGTTAAGCCAGTCAGGAAATTACTAGTCGATAGTTGATTAAAACCGGATGAGGATAAGGGACAAAACTATTTGATTTAGGAATTACAGGATGACCTGAATGATAAGATCTTTTGCAAACCTAACATATACCTCCTCATTGATAGAAATAGTCATTTGATTTGTATCAGTAAAAATGGCCTATATCCAAACATTCGATTTTTGATATTTTAATAATTGAGAAATGATTGCAAGCTAATTTAAACAAAATAGCACAGAAGTCAGTCAGTCACTCTTCTCAATGTATCAGAAAAAATTGCAAATTTTAATTAGAGAATTCAAAGAGGCATTATTAGTATCATAACATTTAACAAATGGCAATTCCTATTTCAAAATTTTCTACTCATATAATTATAAAACATATATTTAAAATCAAAATTGAAAGGAGAGAGAGAGAGAAAGAGGGAGAAAAAGAGACAAAAGGTTGTCATGACAGTTAAACGTTGCGCCAATAAACATCCAAAATTTTCGATTTCTTTTTGATGGTAATGAAATGAACATGGAATCATTATATTTTGTATGATATCATTAACACATACATCAATAACAGAAACAGACACACACACACACACACACACACACACACACACACACACACACGTCCATTCATTTGTTCTGTCGGAAACACATGACTGGAGAAATTTAAAATTTTAAAATTGAGTTCAATGAAAGAGTTTAAAGAATTATTGTGTGATATGAAAATTTATGTTTGTAAGAAGAAAGAAAAAGTTAATGTAAAATAAAATCAGAAATAATGTATTTAATCAATGACAGACATTGAAAATTTCTTAGGAAGAATGAATGAATAATAGTCTGTTTAATTTAAAACAATGAAATTTGATAGAGAAGAAAGGCATTTAAGAGAAATGAACGGATCGAATTGATATGAATTAACCGTAACATAATATTTGGTTTTTCAATTCATTTCTATTTGTTATATACAATGTGTGTGTATGTGTGTGTGTGTGTGCCTGTTGTTGATGTATGTGTTAATGATATCATACAATATATGATACCATTGTTCATTTCATTATCATCAAAAAGAAATTACATAAAAATAATCAATACATTTTTTAATAAAATTCATTCATTGAAATTTATCTTATCTGAACTTGAAAGCATTAGAAGTATTATTTGTAGTAATTAGTGACATTTGAATAAGTGACAACTTAGGCTTATCAATCGCTTACTAACTTTTCATGATTAATTCTAACAATAAAGATAATTAACTTTCCCACAGGTTCATAAAAATATCAAAATACTTACCAACGAAACAACAATTCCATTTAAAAGTTGACTTTTCGCTCTTCAATTGTCTTTTCATCATTATTTTTATTTTATTAGTACTGAGAAGAAATTACTTCCTGAAAGCATATAATTATGGAAGGATTATGAAGATATCATTGCGCTAATGACAAATAACGCCAGGTATTACACGTAAGTGAAATCAGAGTTTCCATATAACATGAGCAAAATATCTCTCATAGTATTAAAAACCAAATATCTCAGATTATGAAGATCAAATAATAGATGAAATTTTTTCACTAAAAAATCCTGCAATATAAAAAATGTTCATCGGGAAAGGAATATGAACTACCTTTCCCGCTTCATCTTTCTATCTATATTGGAAATACTCCAAATGAAGAGGAATAGTAAACGAAGTAGAAGTTTGTACAAAATGGAACAAAAAGATATATCTGTGTATGTGTGTATGTGAAGAGTGTGTTTTAAATTAGAATAAAGCGTTGTAAAATTGATGAGAGGACGATAAAGTGCCTCCGTTATATAGGTCACATCATTATTCTCAGGAACAGAGAGTGTCGGTACTACTACATTTCATTTAATTTTGCTATCTGCACCAGTTGAAAGTTTGAGTTTACAAATGAAAATTCTACAAAACTTCTAGTGAATGTAAAGTTTAAATTTAAATTGACTACAAGAATTGTTTTTTTGTATTGCAAATTTTATAAGTTAATCAATAAAAATAATAATTTATCGTTGTCTAATAAATCAAAATAATATGTTATTTGCATGCAAATTTACAAAATTGAGAATTTAGTTGAAACTTTCAATTGTCAGAGCTCTTTTTATGCCTTAATTACTGTTATCTAATCTAATGAAAACGAATATTTACCACAACCTCAATATCACGATCACGATCATATTGTAATACCATAAGTTAACTACACATAAGGAAGAAGTTGGTGGTGATAAAGGAAGAACAGTCAAACCATAAAACATTAACACACTTTTTCACAATTCTGCTGGAAAATCGCCGTACCACATGGCCTTGGAAAACACCTCCCTCACACCCACACACAGACACTCATCCACCCACATACACAGACACAAACACAGACAGACAGACACATATATATATACATATATGTATATATACAATATACAATATACGCACATATGCGCATATGAGAGAAGCCAACACTTGTCCTTCAAAGTTGACAAGGAAAACGCTACAATCAAGACAATGACACTTATGCATACAACAGGACTGTCAACTACTACTCTATTGATAGCACCTTGACCATATGCAAATTTGGAAGATTACATACAAAAGTTAAAATTTAAAATCAAAAAAAGAAGTGATTGAAGTCTTTTTTGAAATGGGAAAAAAGAAAGCGAAGTTATAATATCAATAAATATTGTATTTTACTACCATGATAAATCATATTATATTGGGAAGCAATTTGATTAGAAATCATTATCACGAATGTGGTTAATATCATTATCGCTATAGCTTATAGCATTAGTTATGTTTATCATCATCACTGATATAATCAATATTACTATCGATTAGTAATAATCCAATCGTTTCATCAATATATATATATATATATTGGAAAAAAATAACTGGAAAAAAATTGGTTACAAATGAACTTCTTGTTAATTGAAAAAAATAAGCATTTTTTTAGGCTTAATTCCAAACTCAAATTTAGACCCAAATTCAATTAGGCTGATGAAAAATGATGATAACATATGAAATACAATTATAATTCATGAATAAACAAAGTTAAACTATATATGCATTCTATCTTAATCGAAATAAAATATGCTATGATAAATAAAGCAGTAAACAAGCATTATCGAATCATAATTTCTTTTTACCTTTTAAATTTGATAAAATTTATCATATTATATTACTATAGCAACAGCAGTTGAATAATAGTTGATTACAGCAATGTTATTAATTACCTATCATACTTCGATGTCCTTTCATAAACAAACTATCACAAACAACTACTTCATTAATATACACTTAAAATTTTGTGCAGAAAATATTTCGTTTTGTTTTCTTTCAAATGATACGGAAATTTGTAAGTTCAATCCAAAATAATAAATGTTAACAATCGGAATATTTGTATGAAAGAAAAAAGTTTCAACAAAATGACGAAAACGATACACTTTCATGTAACATTTACTACTCATTTCTTCACGCCATTTCATAATTAGTAAAATAATAAAAGGAAAAAATTCTCAATTTTATTTTAGAGTATCATAAATTTGAATTGTCGCAATCGTTCAACAAATGTTTAATGCTACTATAAATTTAAAATTTTGCAAAGTATCAAATTTGAAATAGCTTATAATTATTCCTAATGACTATAATTAAAAAGAATAGGCATAATCTTTGATAATTAAAGAAAAGAAATATAATCTGAGTACATTATATGTGTTTGTAAAATAGATCGTCAAGTATGAAATTCTTAAAAAATTTTTATCAATCATTACGTGATCACGAAAATCGGAAATCAATTACGAAAATCGATTACGAAAAAAGTGGTCATGAAAATTGGAAATCAATTACGAAAATCGTTCAGTGTAAATTAGTGCAGCAATACAATCTCATCATAAATAAATAAAAGCACTTTTTCAGTTTATTATATATATGGTAATATATTAGCGATCTCCGGAAAAACTTCCGAAATGATTGGAAAAAGTGAAATGAATAATAGACTAATAAATACTGAGCTTTTTTTATTTTCCGGAAAATTTCTATGTTTTACAAATTGCTTCAAAATGAATTTACTGTTATAATACTATTTGGAGGAAATGATAAAAGTGATTTAATGAATGTTGAAATTGAAATTTTAAGATTAAAAATTTTAAAGCATAATGTGAACTTTCAATTGTTTCATATTAATATTTCATTTTGAATAATTCATTTCCGGTTTTATTTTAACCGTAAGCTTGTTTGAAGACGGAAATTCATAGTTAAATTTTTATTCTTTTCTTTATGATTGTAACTGAACAAATTTATCAAATGTCTTGTCACTAATAATCTGATATTTACAATCGATAGCAGTATACTGATAACAATTAGCTGTTATCAGGCCTTTTAACATTCTGATAACAGCTACTGTAATCAGCAATTTTCAGACTTTTGTCAAAAATTTTTAAATCTTCGACAACTTACTAAAAATTACATTCATTTTTAACAAAATTACACATACAAAATTTGTTCGACCATAAAAGAACCAAAATTTTCTTTGATCAAATCGATTATCTTTACAAACATCCGATTTGATAATTTTTTAAAACAAATATTCAGCTTATGTATTCATTTGCGGTAATCTTTTGGGATTGAAATTAATTCGAAACAATCAAAATAGAAATTGAAGTATATATTTTTGTAGAATTTCAGGTTTTAATGATATGATTTTAATCAAAATAGGAATTGAGATATATATTTTTGAGAAATTTCAGATTTCCGTTTTAACGGAAATTTGAAAGAGAACAAAAAAAATATTCTTATTCCAAGTGGCAAAAATTCAATTACAAGTTTCAAACTTCTATATTTTACAACAATTAGCTGTTCCCTTTCTTCACAGAAATACTCTCTTTCTAGGAAAAGCAGATTAAAAACATTTTCTTTTCGATGGCTTTAGTAGTAGTAGAAGGAGGAAAATTTGGTTGAACATCTGTTGTAGCATAAATCATATATAGTTTGCTGTTTCTTTTACTAGCTATAATGATTCTTATCAATGAAATGCATCATTTATTTATTATTCATTACTTTTCTGAACTTTCTGAAGTTTCGAAAGAAATTTTTGCATTACAAAATTTTCGATGGAATATTTGGAAATATACCGCGATTCAAAAAAAAGCATGAAACTATACGAAATGAGAAATTTCAAATTTTTAATAAATAAATTAAAGCACATTTTTAATTGTTATTAATGATGCTGCTAATGATTATAATCATAGGTACTGATAGTGTCAAAAGATTGTGATGAATAGATGTAAATAAAATGATCAATGTATCATGCTGCTTATTTCTAGGCCTAATATTTTTACATTTTTAAGAAAGAGGTACTATGATTCTAAAAAGCCTGACAATCATGAAAACTCATACATATTATTAATAACAACTTCTATTTATCATTTCCTTTTCTTTCTATTTATCCCTTTTTGTTCATTTGAATAATATTTCACTAATTTATGAATTTACGATAAGAATTCTTCCGGGTGAGATGAGAGAATCCGTGTGATCCGTAACATTTGATATATTAACGGATAAGTTTTATGAGTCATGACTGATAAGCGTAATGACAGGGATGACAATGATGATAATGAGACACGAAAATGACCATGATACATAATGCAACGAATGTGAATAATGATGACAACGATTACAGTATGAAAGATAACGATACCAATGGGTATTGACCAGTTTCTAAGGAAAAAAGATGAAAGATTAGATGGAATATCTAAGCTAATTTGAATAGATTGAATTAAAAAATTTAAATTCATAGCTAAAACAATTTTTAATTTCCGAAAAATTAATCAAATTCTTTGCATTATATTAAATAAATGAATATAAATTTCTTATATAAACAAATTTAATAAGTAAATTTTGAATTAAAAAGTTTAAATTAATAATTGCAATTAAGTGAAGGTCATAGCTATAACCAGATGAAACAGCACGTCACAAAGGGACAGGCTAAAATGGATGAGCAAAGTGTAGAGGTTAAATTTATACTGAATAAAATTATTACTAATAAACATTCAATAGAATAAAATATGGTTATAAACAAGTTTGCGCCGCATTTCTGGCACCCCACTGAGTAACATTGTTGCTAACCAACAACAAGAATTTAAATGAATCTTTTCATTTTAAATCATGATAACATTCCTAACAAAAGTTTGCTCATCAAAACTAAACAATTTCAACCTACAACCTTTTTTATATATTCCGACAACTTTTATGCCTCCCAGTAACCTTCAAACTTTACAATTCATGTCTTGATAATTCGATATCCTTTTAGAAGAAAATTTAATTTAAATAATTTTTATTAAGTGGGAGTAATTTTTAGTTTCTGAAAAGGTAAGCAAATTTTTTGCATTCGTTAAAAATAAAAGTTATTTAAAAAGAAATGAAAATCAATTCTTGACATTAACAGATATGTAACAAATAAGTTATGAATTAAAATTTGGCATATATTGTAGATGATCAGTAGAAATTCGTTGATTTAATATACTATACAGTCATTCGACTGTTAAAATTGCTATAGAAGAATGATATTATTTATGCACATAGATAGAATAGTAATGTAGAAAGAGAGATTCTTTTTGATCAGATAATGTTCACATTTCTTAACATATCAATTTATATTTTGAAAGTTGAAAAAAAGAAGTTCCTTCCACAAATGTACAAAAATGTACTTTATTTCATAATTATTGCTGTTAAGAATAATGATAAATGCGGTTTATGAGATGTATCTTTTAACTGGAAAATTTCCCAGTAGTGTATAAATTACTAGCGGAATAAAAATTTAAATTTCTGTAAACACATCATCCTTGTTTCCTCCAGACACTACCAGTTACCATTAATTTGAATGAAACCGGTGCAAAAGCCAAAAAATTATGAACCACAACAACTCGTTTCAATGGAATTGAAAAACATGACGTAATTGTATTATTTTACTATAACATGAACTACTAATTGATATTACATCTTATTACTTTGCTATTTCCTATTACTATTTACTATTTTACTACTCTTCCACTTCTTATTGCTTAATATTTTATTACTTGCTACTGCTTATTATTACTATTATTATTGTTATTGTTGTTGCTATTAGAAATTGAACAGTTTGTTAGAGTCATTAAAAAATGAATTATGAATAATACATAATAAATGTTCGACTACAATAATCTTCATTGAACGTAAAGGCAATAATTTTGCTACAAATGCTCTCATCAAGCGTTACAATAATCATTGTACATTATTACAACGATGATTACAATGAGAAAACGATCTACCGTATCCAACAAACAATCTCATCTTAACGGTATGAAATTCAGAAAGAAAAATAATAATAATAATAATAATAGAAAAACCATATTGCTGTCACTTTCAATGAAGCATTTCTGATATATATTCTATGACGCTACAAGGACAACAGTATTCTAAACTTGTATAGCGTATAATATTCAAGGCTAAATCCATTTATATGGTTATAAAATAGATTCTGAAACTATAAAATAGATATTTGAAATATATTGAGAATATAACAGTCAATACAACTAGCAGCATTTATAGAGTTAGCAACATTAATATGATGATGAGCTCTTTACTCTCAGCTAAGTAAACATATTGTTTACAATAATGAGTTCAATTATCGCTTGTAAGATTATCAAAAATGAAAGAATGTAAGTGATGTTTAAATGATACAAAGAACGGTTCAGGTAAGGATGGATATATGTTATGAAGTAGGATAGAGAATTACTAACTTTAGCATAGCTGTTAACGGAATAGCTGTCTATTCCGTTAACAAATCTAATTTAGATCACTCCTGAAAATTGAATTTGCATAAAGGAGCAGTTTCGATGAACTCTTTTCTTCTCCTTCATCTTCCACAACAACATGCAAATTGTTGCTATTAACAAATTTTCATAGAGCAACTTATTCAGAACTTTTTATTATGTAAATTTCATCCATAATTATCAAGTAAAAATAACAGTATTGAATAGAAGTGTAAAACAAGCATTACCTGCCAAAATTCAATCGCAATTCTTGGAAGAGATAAAATTCATTGGAAGCTCTTAAATCTATCTTTGAATTCCAATTGTGTTTTTAGATTAAAAATTTTTAGATCGGTGATTTACTTCAGGTGAACTATTGCATGAACAAATGGGTAAATAAACAATGAATGCAATAATACATGACAAGCACCTTTTCCAAGCAATTTTCAGTAATTCTTTCATGAGAGCTAAATAAAATTCAAAATGATAATAACAACATTACTCATCCGTTACTGGTTATCACTTCGCAAGTTCGGATAATACTGATAATGGAATGAATATTCAATCAAGATTTATCAGTTGTATTAGAATATCGATTGTATATATATATATATATATATATATATATAACATACTTAAAATTTTTATATATATAACATACTTAAAAAATTTATATAACATACTTAAAATTTAAAGCAACAATAATAATAAATAATAAATAGTGAATAATAAATAAAAAAATAATAAGCAGTAAATAATAATAATAATAATGATAATGATGATAATAACAATAATAAATAATAATAATAATAATAGTAATAATGGCGAAGTTTGGATACAAATGAAATTACATAGTTATGGGAAGACTGCGTAATATAAAGGTAATGATAGAATGATTTTTCGATTGCAATCGATTGCTAAAGCAATTTTCCGGAAATATAAACCATTACGTGATATATGAAGAATGAAGTGATTAAGCCGGTTATCACGTATGTGTAGACGTGTCGGAGTTGGGAATACGTCAGGAAATGACCAATCAATGAAATGAGTAAATGAATAAACAGGGCGGAGAAGACGGAAGATTTTCACATAATTTTCTGCACAATTTGCAGATGGAAAAATGCAAATTAATGAATAATTGGTGATAAACTGTGTATGTATGTGTGTATGTGTGTATGTACGTGTATGTGTGTGTATGTGCGTATGCGTGTGTTTACAAAGAGTGATAATGTAGCAACGATGGTTTGTTACTCTCTCTCATTCTCTCTGTATTATATAACTTTTCCGACGTGGATGTAGAATGAGTGAGATAATATCAGAATGAGTCATGTAAAAAAAGAGAAATTGCTTCAATTAAAGAAAATACTGTCATTTACAGAAGGACAAACAACAAGATATTCTGTAACGTAATTACCAAGTATGGTATTACTCTTTAGGCTTGCTTGTCAGGTAGTAAAATATATACGAATCCCAGCGATACATTTACATATATATGTTGTTTATGAAAATTACGAACATTCTTCTTTCAGTATTATTTCCATTTTTTTTCAATTCGAATTAATTGATACAAATTAGCTCAGTGTGTAAGAATTTTATTCTTTCAGTGAATAAATTGTTAATTGTAAATTTCAAAACTTCAATTTGTTATTAGATGGAAAAGACTTTATTTACATTACCATTTGAAATAATTAATGATTACCAGTGAAATATATCATGTAATCGATATCATCAAATAATACAACATATTGCTACTTTAATATGTTTATTTTTAACTTTGCGACAATTTACCACACACAAAGGAAAGGTTTTGAAAAAACAAAATTTGACAGATTATCTAATAAAAGTGAATAAAAGATTAAAGAAGATTTTTTTCATAACACTTTAAAAATTTTTGATCTATTTAATGTTAATAAATGACTTGTAGCAAAGGAGTTTAACATTATTTTGAAAATGAATAATTTATTTTAAATTTGTTTGAAAATGATAGCAGCAATAGATTACTGGTAGTTGTAAATTGCTGTAATTGTAGTTGCAGTAAAGAAATAGTAATTATAGTATTAATAGTAACTGTAGTAATAGTAGTGATAGTAGTAGTGATAATAGTTGAGGAATATCATCGAATATACTTCCCGCTCATTTATTTTCTTCTTTTTCTGATCAATGCATTTGTATGTAAATTGAAATGAAATGAGTAAAAAAGGAAAAGTTTTCTCCTGGACGTGAGATGAAAATAATTGGGTACAGGGGAATACAATTTATCAAAAGTAAATGAAACAAAGAAAGCGAATGCACCGCACTGCACCGCCTGCACTGCACTGCACTGCACCGCATCGCACTGCACCGCATCATCATTGCCTTCCACCAATACTATCACTACTACCAGCTCCACCGATCTATCTCACACAAACAATGGAAACGTTCCAAACTAGTGGCCATTCTCTTTTAACTCTTCCCCTCTTCCATTTCCATTTCTTTCTCCCGCGTCTTTTGCATACTACCGCCACACAATCGTAATCATTACGACTATCAGATTATTATATCATTTATCAAAATTATTTATTGTTCTCTCTATGATAATTTCTAGATGAGACATCAATGGAAACATCTGTGATATAAGTGACAGCGATATATTTGCGCTCAATTATAATGGGCGATTGAAATTCATTATTTGAAATTCGACTTCCACTACATTTTCATACCACTAAGGCGATCTCTTTTATTCCTCAGTTTGTTTTTATCAAATTAACCAAATCTACGATAACAAAGGAATGTCATTAGGTGATAACTTCTGCTGTGATTATCATTTTTGCATTTGCATTCTGCTTCCACCAATAAAATAAATTCAATCAGTAAATTGGACCGGTCATAAGCATTTAAGTCACGTGTTGTTTTATCAAAAAAGTTCACCATTAGATCGATAATCTATTCTTGTGCAAAATATTATTTGCAAACATTTCCTACAATTTCTGCCTCTTCAACTTCATTCAAACATATTGGCACTTCAATTTGAAATTGAAAGATGACAAAGGTTGAAAGATCGGGAAAGTTGTAACATTCCAAAAAACAAGCAAAGATTTTCGTATGTGAAGGAATGTAAGTGATAAGTGATGTCCGTCTTTTTCAGCTTTCTTTCTTCTTTTTTTCTTTTCCCTTTTTTTTAAAGGGTTTAAAGAGGTAAAGAAGGAGAAAAGGTTAAAAGTATAGAGACATAAGATAAGTGAACCCATCCTCTAACAAACAAAATACCAACAGGTAAAAAAAGTTCAGCGTCTACGATACCTGAATCATTTTTCATTAATAACTAATAGCAAAGGTTAATTTGCACCAGCAGATCTATTGCGCGCGCGCTATATTATCGTTTTTCAAAACTCTTTCATCATATACAATAAAAGATAAACTGTTGTACACTGTATCGGCAAATAATTTGACCTCGGTAACCAATGAAAATGAAAGAAACGAAAAAGCAAATTTCAAAAAAAGAAGTTAATGTTAATAATGATCGATAGATGTAGTAATTTAAACTTTCGCGGTCAGTGAAAAAGAATGGTGGAAATATTAATTAACAGCCAATGTTATCCTAAAAATTTTGTGTTCAGCTTTTTAGCTTTCATTTTTCACATTTTATTTGCTTCACATTAGCAACAAAATATCATTATATTTTTGAGCTTTGAAAAATTTTATTTTGAGAAAGAAATGAGAAGATTTGCTTAAGGATAACAAAAACGACTTCGCATAGGGAAACTTTTTTGTTTTTCATTTTTACTGTTTCTACACAAAACGAATGATAATGATAGATGGATTATGAGATTGTTGTGGGAATGAAAATTTAATATTTATTTCTTTTTTAATAGATAAATAAATCAACATAACAAAGTATTTCAACAAAATTCTTTTCTTCTATCACCGAAATAAAGTATATAATGACCGAGTGATCTTTATCATTTCACTAATTTTTAACATTATTCTTGCATTTTGATTTGTTGCAAATTAAAAGAGTGACCAATGGCTATCAGCTATAAACTTCATATTAAAATAAAATAATAAAGAAATTATATAAAAGTGTTGTTGTTGTTGCTGTTGTTTGTCTTTTACAACTGATGTCTAATAAATTTCGAATTCAAAATATAAGTGCATCATTTATTCAATCACGTGGAAGTATAAACGTAAACGTGGAAATCACTTATTTCTACGATATTAATTTGCAATTTTTGATACAATGACAATTAAATGATTGATAATTATATATTTTGAAGGGAATATTAATGAAAGTGAGGAATAAACAAACACAATTGACCATTAAAATTCGGCCGGATGAAAGTGTTTGCCGGGTGTATACATATTCTCAATAACCTAATTGCACTTTTGACGAGGAGAAAGAACGAGAGGAGAGAGAGAAAGATAAAGAGAGAGAGAGAGAGAGAGAGATTGGAGAAAGCAGTATGTTGAAGAATTATTACCATTGAAGGAAAAAAAATCACTTAATTTACCGTTTTTTCATCTTGTATTCATTGCATTATTACCAATTTATATATTCAAATTGTAAATAAGGAGAAAACAGAAAATCCTGAAGGAAATATTCCGATAGCGGTATGCCAATATATTTTTCCGGTCCGATCCAAAAGTAGAAGAGATGTTGAATGAAGCATTCTAAGAATAATCAAAACCACTCATAGTCATACTGACTACTGAGTTCAAATCCTTTGACAACTCTCATAGTATTAGAAATTTTAAGGAAAATTTGTGGGAAACTGTATCTACGACGATATACGATAATAATACTACGACTTATGATTATATGTAATGTATGAAATATAAATTGTAGAATAATTTTGATGATGAAGTGAAGAATATCCTGAAATATCCTTCTGCTGTACTTGATGAGAGTAACCCTAATACTGGAATATTTGATTTGATTGTCTCTTCAAATATACTGCATCAAATCCTAACCTTATAACTATCCATTTACATATATGAAATACTGTCGATATCATTCTTCTACGAGTACAATTACCGATCACTTGTCATATTTATTACTAATAAAAATATGGAGTAGAACCAGGTGGTATCAGTAATACCTCAGATACTCTATCAACCTATCATTCATCCTATTGCTCTTTTGAGCTCCTTATGTATACAGCTGGTTATCCATGCATCTGTAGTAAATATCTGTACATATATGTGTGGTGTGTGTTTGTGTATGTATAAATTAATTGGTTGTATTCGATGATAATGTCTTATTCAGTGATGGCGCTATGATAAGATTTTGTCACTGTTATGCTTTGGTTGAATGGCATAAAAGAAAAAGAAAAAATAATTGAAACTGTTGTGATTGTTATCGATGATTGGCGGTTGTTGCCATCATTCAAACGTATGACAAAGAGTAAATTGGGCGCAATCAGTATAATATATGCTACTATATCAACACCTTTGATATGAATCATTCTTTCCAAATTTTACCAGGCTTTATAAGCATATAATATTTATATATATAAATAGATGTTACTGTTTTTAATACTCTTGACAACTGATATTAAATTCCTTATCAAACGATCAATAATCTTTGTACTACTAAGGATGAAAACTTGAAAATCTTATAGTTAATCGGTATTTCCGCTCCCAATAATAACTTAAGCCACTTGCATAAATTTTAGAATGATATACTAAACCTATGTCATAATCTACCAGATTAATTAATTAGCTGAGCAGATTAATCAGCTAAGCAAATTTTAGCATCATAAATTGGAAGTGCAAACAGCAGTAGTGGAATTGCCGTTGTTGCTGCCGCTACTACGAGATTCCTTCCATTGTTTTAGATGATGCAGAAACTGAATTTGATACACTGAATGACCGAAGCGCAGCATTTAATAAAGATAAGAAAATTTTGCGATCATTAACACTAAATTAATTTGCGTTAATTTGATGACGGATCGGTTGACAGAAACAACTCAAATGATATGCCGCCGTATACAACGCATTCATCAAACTCAATTTAAAGACTGATAATACTGGTAAAAATCTCATATGAAAAGCTTAATTTTTTAAACAATGAAATTCGATTTACTCTTAAAGATGACAAGGCGGTAATATTTCTGATATCCAAAATTCTCAAATATCATGCATCATACGGAATTAAAAGACTGCCAATGAATTCCTGATGAAGCAATCAGTAAACCTGATGAAGCAATCAGTAAAATAAAGTGTTACATGCAAAATAAATTCTTGGCAAGTCAGAATTTCAGCAGAATTTTAAATTCGATAATAATTATTCTTCATATAGTTATGACCAAATCTTGAAAGGTCAGGGTCACTCAAATTACAAATGCGCGTTGGAATAGATCATATTTCCAACTCCCAATACGATGAGACTCGTTGGTAAATAATAAAATTTCATGAGGAAATGAGTAATTAAATGAATAATCAAATGAGGATTTTTGAAATGACACTTTGGGATAGGATGAAGATTAGAGAGAATATGATGACATCACTACCTGACAGATAAAGTTCTTCATATCACAATAAATTCTAATCTTAATTTAAATATCGATGATAACCGGATAGCACCGTCAATCCTAATCACCATCACCACTAGCACCTCTGATACCAGTGACAGTATCGATGTGTACACCATTCCACTAACCATGCTCCTGTTATTGAAGATGCTTTTCCGATGGGATGGTCAACAGAGTTCAAATATTCGCGGTAGCATCTTGAATACAGGAACATGGTAAGTAGAATGGTGTATACATCGGTACTGCCACTGGTATCAGAGGTGCTAGTGGTGATGGTGATTGGGATTGATGATTGGTGATGCTGATGATGATGGTGGTGGTGATGGTGATGGTAATGGTGATTGTGATGGTGGTGGTGATTGTGATGGTGATGATTATTGGTGATGCTGTGCTTGTCGGTGACCTTTGTTTGTACATTGAATTATACAAAACTCTTCCCCCATAATATTCTTTTGCGCACTATCTCTCTCTTCTACAACCCTGCCCTCTTTGTAACCCCGTTGTTGGAGAAGTTTCCAACTACCTATTCCTTCCTCTATCCTCAACCCTATTTGAGCCTCCTAAAAACCCTCCCATGCATCGTCCAGCATCCGATTCTTCTTTCCTCAACCCCGTATCGGCAGAATTGTCTAGACGATCAACAACTCTTTCCTTCTTCTTCTTCGATCATAACCGAATAACGACAACCAATGTGCTATAAACCCTACCTAAGCAAATCATTCCTACCTAATCATGCAAGCCATAATGATTGACCAATAATCGGTCATCGTTTTTCCTTTTCTACTCCCAAGGGCATTTGTTAGTAATAACGAATTACTATTATTATTATTATTGTTGTTGTTATTATAATATCAATATCTGAAATTGATAGCAGTTTGCATTTATCTTTTCTTATGAATAATAATTCCTTTTCTTATGAATTTTTGAATAATTTAGAAGGAATTGAAAAGTTTCGAAATTGTAAAAAATAATTTATAATTTTTTTTTTTTAAAAGTAATTGTAGCAAAAAATTAGGAGAAGAAGTGGAAAATGGAAGAGATGAAAAATGAGTGGGAGCCAAAATTAGTAATTAATGTACACCTATCTGCCATAGTAGAAACCATAAATCAGTAGTTGTAGGCACATGGCATATCAGTGTGTGAGCTAACAACTTCTCTCTCTCTCTTTCTCCCTTACTTACAGTCATTTTAAGTTTTTCACTAAATTCATTATATGAACAAGCGGGTGGAAAAGAAATATTTGTTGGTCTTTAAAAAAACGAACACATAAATGAATTGAATCGGTTCATCAATTCTGTATTCAATTATATTCTATTTTCCCCTGCCTGTTTCAAAAAATATACATACGTACACACACACACACATACACATACATACACATACACACATACATACACACACATACATATATACAGATACACACAATGCACACACAATACATATATACACATACACACAACTACTATAATTTAAAATTACGATCACAATGTTACAAAGCACAACACGCTAATAATTAATTCATTAATAAAATAATTTGAAAATTTTGGCAGTAAAAAAAGAAAACTTTTTGTTGTTCACAATAAACCGCTCAGTTTATAGCATAGTAAATCAAAAAATATTATATAAAATCATAGAAAGTTACGATTGCAACCTTTCAAAATATTTATGTTCTGAAAATGATGCATGATGATGATGACCTTGCTAAAATGGAGCATGACCTATTTGTGTGCTAAAGTATGACATAGACAATCTCACTAACAACACTGATATTACTCTTAGAGAAGAGAGTAGTAGATTGTGAATAATATAAGTGAATAAGAAAAGAAATTGGAAAGCTAACGGTAATTTTATGATTGTCAAATATCGGTGAAAACAATTTTAAAATGAAAATTCATGGAAGAATCAAGAGATTTTATATAAAAGATGAGTAAATGAATTGAATTTAATTTATAAATGGATTGAAAAGATCGCAAATCGGCCATGAATTCATCATAATTTCTCAATCCAATTGAATGAAAACTTTTGATTGTAACAATTGATGTAAATTTAAGTTTAGTAGTCATCATAAATTTAAGATCTTATTGCTTCTTCCCTTATTTTAACAAACAACAACAAACGCTCCTTATCTCTTTTTTCACGTGTAAATTGCAACTTCCCAAAATGCATCCTTACATTCAATCTTGTCACTTTCCGCCTTAAAATACATGCAATGATTTTGTGCAAGATTCAAAAGATATCTTATATCAATGATATCATCCTTTATTATCAGCATCCTTCTAACAATGAATTTCATTGAATTTAGTAGATCTTAAAACAAATTTTGATCTAAATTAGACCATTTTGAGTTAGAGCAACTTCAAATCCTTTCTTGGAATTTAGTTCACTTCAAGCATAGGAATATGCAGGTTATTTCTACATTTACAGCCATTTTACAATCAATTTTGTTAGCCATATTGTCGACATCTCTACTACGATAACAATTAAAATATTGCCTATTGACTTGCATATATTCAAATAACGTGAGCTTTGCTTTTTCCATTTGCCATTATTTCTCCCAATAGCTTAAGTTTTAGTTTTTCTATCAGCCTTTCCTGATAATGGATGTCAGCAAATTTCGAATGGTGTGAAAGTAACATTATGGAATTTGAAACATGTAATACAAAATCTTTCAGCAAAAAAATTCTGCCCGAAACTGGCACTATCTTTGATACTACTGCAACTTAATACAACGTTGTATAAAATATTTTCTTCACCTAACAAGATTAAATTGCAATAGACAAACAAGCTTTTAAAAGACAGTAAGTGTGTTGCCTGTTGTAATGCCACGCCATACACAATAAACTTCCACTATTTATCATCAATATCCCAAATATTACTTCTTATTAATTTTTAATTTCGAATTTATTCAGGATAGTTTTTCTAATTATTGCAAATAGCATAGCCATGAAATTGCAGCATGGCGAGTTATTCTGCACTCAGCTAAGCTATAAGTTTCAAAATTATTCAAATTCTTAGCCGGAAAACATTCCCATATGTGCCTCCAGTCGTGATGAATGCAGTTCAGAACTAATAAATGCATTATATTATCTTACAAAATACATAAAAAGAAAGCGAGTAACCCAATTCAGTGAAGAAGCATTGTAATAGTTGACCCAAAAATTACTCGGATGTTTGCAAACCAATCATTTTTACTGTTAGTCTTTATTTGAAAAAAGAAATGATAAGCTAAATGAAAATTATCAAAATGAAAGCTTTTCACTAAATCTAAATCGATTCACTAACATCTGATGTTTTAATTCAAAGTTGTTATTGCTGATGATGAAGCAGGTTAGAGCATTCAGTTCCCTCAGTTTCGTCAAAAACAAGCCCTGTGAACAGTAAGCAATACAAAACATAGATTAAGATAAAACTTCATGGAGATCTATCATTTTGCACGAAAAATAGCATCAACTTCAACATCTATTGAAAGAGAACTGTCGTTTTAGTTTCGGGAGATGAAAAACAAAAGCTCAAGACATCATAAGAAAAAAGTAATGCTCATGCTTACTCTACAAGTGATTAACAATAATTCATATAAAAAGTATGATTCTTGAAAAAAGTAAAACCCAAAAACAAGTTTTTTTGTTCCTTAAGCTGCAATGAAAATGGATAAATTTCCACCAAAGCAGAAGATATTAAAAGGATTACAACAAAACTATTAGAATAAATAGGTATAAGTAATGGGAACTATTATTGAAAATATAGAATCTCTATGAGAAACATCGAAAACTTGGAGAAAACAAGAATAGAAAAGCTAGATTCACTGGGATTTTTTTTTACACCGCAGTAACAATAAACAAATTTTAAAAATCCGCTAGCTTCTCAACTCGAGTTTTGAGATGCACGAAGATGGGATATCAGATGATCCGGAGAAATCTGCCCTTGACATATTTGGTGCACTGCTGTGAACAGTGGAAATCTGAAAAGAAATACACAAATATAAACACAAAATAGATAGGGTAATTCCGAATAAATATAAATAACAGCAAATGTAGGGCTGATTGAGGATTTTCGCAAGTTTCATATCCTTAAGAGTTGACTGTTTAATTTTCTGAAGTAAAACTTTATTTAATTTTTTTGCTTAATTTTCTGACAGTAAAACTGATAGAATTCTTCAAAACCTTTTCTAGGCATAGTTGAAACCACAGTAGAATTATCCCGAATTTTTTATCAGAAATATTTTTCTTTACGTAGAATCATTCATCATCTCTAACTCTTTTCTAGTCATGAAAAAACTCTAACTCCCGTGGTTATACCTATATTAACTATTTAGGGAACCATTACCTCGAAACCATGTTGTGCTTTTTCAACATAAGATAAACTTCTTCAGCTGTCATAGGACCCTGAGCACTTTGTCCATTCAGCATCTCCTGCTCTAATTGTTTGATTGACTGAAGAGGAAAATTATAAAAACAAAAATAAATAAATTAATATCCGCAAAAAATTTCGATATGCTACAATCACGATTTCATCTATTCTGATCCAAAAACCAAGCAGATTAAGACAAAAATAATTAAAAATTCAAAACGATGTGAATAAAAATTCTGATAATGAACTGCAGTAATTTCACTACATTTTTTTTAAATTTTAATATCCTGGAATGTAAACCATAACGCACTTTTGAAACGAAAATAAGATTTGACACACGAAGATGTGATATTCATCAAATACACTGTAGAAGAGTAAATAAATTTGGGAATAAATAGTGTATTTGGGGGATTTAACACTTTCAACTCACTCACTTTTCCCGTTTTAACGAATGCTTCGCATATTTTACGATTTCTGCCGGCACTACATGTTGCTATGAGATCAGCCAAACCACAACTTTCAAAAAATGTCCGAATATTCGAGCCGTGATAAAACAGTTCGACAAACTGCAATATACAGAGGTTATCAATTTTCGAATTGTTCTAAGAAAAAGTTTTTATATTATTATTCATTCTGAGATAAGATTTTGATGCTCAAATCCATCCGCACTATGATGATTAGCTTAATCTGTTGCCAATTCAAATGTTTGACAAAATCTCCGACGGTTGATCTAATAAAGTAATGATTACGACAGTAATTTCCATAAGTCCCAGTCGGATGATAGCTGATTTTGTATTACTTCCATAACCAAGACCATCAGCAAAACCTGCAGCACACGCCACAATATTCTGCAAGAAACAAAAAGGTACAGAGTAATACAATTTCAAACAATTTCAAACCTTCTTTGCATGGCTATCATGAGTAGAAAAATAGAAACTGCTAACTTTGAGACCACCACATAACTCGACCGTATTTGCATCTTCCGTCATAGTAATCTTGAAATAGTCCGTATCAAACAATTTTTGTAATATAGACCATCTATTCTTTTGATCTTTACAGCCTACAATTATCATTAGATAAATCAAGTGAACAATAATTGTTAAACAATTAAATATTCTTTATATGGAAGGTGTCAATGTATACATGTTATCAAAGATATCATATCACATAACAGCTCATTTAATGACGCATATTTATTAAAAAAATTTAAAACAATACTTTAAAAGATTCAAATCTATGCCTACCAATAGTAGCCTCACAAAAATCTTCATTTGCTACTTCGGGAGCCAAATTTGCACCCATCAGAACAGCTGTATCAACATTCAACAATTCCCGAATTTCTTCAGTAACCAAACGAATCCCACCTTTCTTGTGCTGAATCATGAAACCCTAAAATACATTCTTCGCTATTGGTTTTAATTTTCTGTTCTGCGCGACAAATTCAACCCCGAACTGAAGGTGTTGAAATACAATTCTTTAATTTCTAAACCAGTCCAATCGGAATCCTTAATACCATTTTCAATCTCTCTAACAAACTATAAATCCAAGTAATTTAGCAAAACGAAACTCTGCCCGATTAGATGTGCAACCTTCTGCTAACATATGATGAATACAATAACCTTTATTAGTGAGACTACAAGCGCGTTTTCTTTTAGATGACCTTTCAACTGGTTGCAAACATTTTTTACAAACTGATGAGGGATTACAAATATAAGTATGTCACTGTCTTTGCAAGCTGTCAGCAAGTCCGGTATGGCCACCTACAAATTAGTCTGATTAATTATTTCCTGAAAATAATGTGAATCGTAAAAAAAGTGCGACGAAAGAGCGATTTTACAACTAAAGTTTTTATGGCAGTATTTGTTAATACTTAAATGATGGGTGTACAATTAGAAAAAGCTATAGAAATCGATGTTCCTCCACTTGACTGTGGACAATGTTTGAAAATACAAAAATCATTAATTATCGATATATATCAATCACATTTTACAGCAAAAAGGTAAACTTTGCAGAAATAATTGATAATACTATTTCTGTATGTGCGTGCATCTGTTTATGTATGGAAGAAAGATATTATGATACGGAAGAGACAAAAAAGGCAAGAATGAAAATAACGAACCACATTTGACGGAAGCTTTTTGCCTGGCAAATATTTGATATTCTCATGTTGTGTATTGATAACTTCGGTAAGTTTCATCCCATTGATTATCTCTTCATAAACCCACATGCGTACTTCGTGATCAAACACATCTCTGTACTTCTGCACATTTTTTCCAACGATCAGGGAAATCGCTGAACCCCTAAAACAAGAGAAATCAAAATTAATTCAAATCATTTTCCAATATTTGACACAGTAAAGCTGAAATTCTCAAAGTGCAACTATATTATTTTAATTTCAAATGCTGCGTCAAATCGAAATATTTTCTTCAAAACTTTCGTCTGTTCAATTCTTTGGTAAGAAAATGAGAAAAAAAATGAACGAACCAATTGCCTGAGCCAACAAGTGTTACCTTGATCAGTTTTTTCGGTTCCATAAAATACATGAAACCTGAAGAGAGAGGTCAATTACGCTTGCTTACTTGGAAAATAAAAGATGCTCCATGAGCATTGGCACTCAATGAGCATTTTTTATCGGCCAACCACAATATACGAATAAAGCAATTCCCGAGAAATCCTTCACTTCTCAAATCTGATTATGTCGATGTTAGTTTGCCAATGCAAATGTAAGCAAATCGAGAATTTTTAAATTTGCTACTTACTGGAAGACATTCAATACAGCATCATTATCATGTTGAAAACACACGGAAGACGATGATCCTGCCAAATTAAAGGTCAACAAAGGTAACATAGGTCGTCCTACAATCCAACCACTTTTTCCGATGCAAAAAAAAGTCCAGTGAGACAGGGAGTGGTGGGATAAAATAGAGAAAGTGAAGTGTAGAAGAAACAACGTGAAAAGCGAGAGAGAATGATAAACAGAAACAATTAACGTCCAGTAGCTCTGTCCCCCAATTATTTAGCTAGGTACACGGTGACGTGAACGTAAGGGCTGTGTAAGAGTAAAACGTGCATTGCGTTGCATCACGGGTCAAATCACCTAGAAGTTGGTAAAGAATGAAAGATAACACTGCGAAGAGATGCATAAAAACTTGCTACAAAGCTCTTTGTGAATTAATAAACACCACGATG
Organism: Cercopithifilaria johnstoni; assembly: GCA_916381525.1. Taxonomy (NCBI): domain Eukaryota; kingdom Metazoa; phylum Nematoda; class Chromadorea; order Rhabditida; family Onchocercidae; genus Cercopithifilaria; species Cercopithifilaria johnstoni. Next base: position 102,280 of record CAKAEH010001359.1, read on the forward strand.
AAAGTGACAGCGATCTGAAAAATAAGCAAGTGAAATGAAAGTATGAAATGAAGAGAGGGTGGTGATGGTAAGACATATTTCCTCAGTCCTCTCTTTCCTCTTCGATGAAATGCGACAGCGAAAGTTTTATAAGTTATCCCAAAATCGCGAATTGATTGATATATGATATCAGTGATGGCTTATACTAAAATGGGCGCTAAAAGAGATTGATGGAAATTTGTCTAAGGCCAGATTTTGTTGTAGCAATGCTATAAGAGTGAAAGATGAGTAAAAGTGTGGTAGTGACTACGAAGGAGTTATCACATGATTGAATTTAAAACAATGGAGGTATGAGTTAAATGAGTATCACTAAAATACTATCAAAAATACAAATGAAACTTTATATCGTTCTCTTCTCCTGTGCTTTCTAATGATTTCCTTTTTTACCTTACCATCTAAAGAAAAAGCCAGGAGACAGGAGCAGGCAATATGATAGATGTTTTTATAAAATCGTTTAGTGATTAAAATGCATGATATTCATATCTTGATGATAATATCATTCATCATTTATTCAGGTTGGATTATATATATATATTCCTGAAAGGAAATTTACCACAATTTAGTAAACTTCATCGTTGCTAGGCAGTAGTTATCTTTCTTTCTCCATTTCGTTTGTTAATTTATTCGGATAATTATCTTCCTTCCGTTTACTAATTAATTCGGATTGTTTCCAGTTTACTGTTTTTAAAAATGTCCAACAAATAAATGAATGTTACAAGACATTTCTGCAATACGTCGATTCAGTCCTCGTTTATTTAAGGATTTGTTTTCTAGGATATTTCAATCTACAAATCTTTTTGTGATATTTTAGTAGTATAAAATAAAATGCTATTCATTCTATGGACTGCGATATAGAGAAATGTTGGCAATCGTTTAAAGATAACAATCTTTAGCAATTGATTGATAAGGTTTTGATTCGCTTGTAATTAATCGAAGGGTATATGCGAAAGGTTTCAGATTCGTTATGATGCGATTCTTTACACTTCTACTATCTTCAGCTTACATTTCATATCATTTTTTTTTGTAAAAATATTGTATCTGGTGATAAGCGATGAATTCACGAGTTGTGAATTATCTTGTCAATTATTTCGCGGCCCGAATGATAATAATAGTTTTATGATAGACTTGTTTGAAGGCTAAATACTGCTTGTTTCCGAACTGAAACAAAAACCTGTTTTGAAGACTCACGCATTGCATTGGTAATCATCAATATTGCCAGCTCTTACCTAATTCATCATTTCCATCAGATAGTACTTTTTTTTAGATTTAAAAAGTTTTTCATATTCTTTGTTCGTTTCTGTCAAATGTTTACATACGAACAAACAGCTAGAAATCATATTGCATTAAGGAATGAATTAATGAAATTTAAATCTGTTTAATAGTTACTTAGATTTATCGTCTATTACGCACTCTGGAATTACTTGCCAGTTATGGGCAAATTTGAAAGTGGATGATGTCCTCCTGCCATTTTCTCTCCTTCTCGATGCCTAATCAAAAATTTTTAATGCTGATGACCAGAAGTGATTGTTGGGTGGTTTAGAATGGTCACCAAGCACTAACCAAACTAGGTCAATCGTCCCTTACCCCATCCTGCTCATTTGTGTTCACTTCTTTGGGATAATTTCATACACAAATCGCACGGCGACCGTATGCGCTCGCTACTCGTTCTTGGATCATCAAACACTGACTGTCAAACTTTCAGAACATCTTCTATTTCGAATTAATTTTAATTGTAGTTATAGGCCGTTACACTACCAACAACACATTCTGCAGAAAGTGTTTTCAACTTCAGAAATCAATCGATAGTCCATTTTAAAATATTATATCTTGTTTGAAGGGCAGAAACTAATATGCTAATGATGTATTGGTATTTAATAATGGTTCAGAATTTTGACCCGTTCCTATAAATAGCATGGTATATTATTGCTTTTTTTTCCTCCTCTAATCTTTTGATCCGAATTACGGAACACTTTGACCGCTTGCATAGCCTCTTTTTTTCAATTCAATACTTCATTGAAATAAACGATAAGAGCACTCAGCCGACATTTGATGACAGTTGAAATGGAAATAATTTAGTAGTCATCATCCTGTTCCATGTTTTGTCCCCGTGGTGTTCCCATAATCAAGTGAATAACTATTTCCGGAAACAAATAACTGAAATTCAACGCATCAACGTTACCTTTTTCCATTGTTTGTTATTAATCTCTCATTCTGATTCATCTTTTTTCAATTTTCTTTTTGAAGAAACACTTAAACTTCAGATCAAGAACTAAAGAGATCCATTCATTTACATCATTACATATCATTCAGATAAGTTGTAAATTGTGATAATGATAATATTTCGCTTTTTGCCGACAATCCAAAATCTTTTTCAATCATTTTCTATCAATTTTACGAAAGAAAAAAATGCTTTTTGATGGAATCTTTTCAAAATTTAATGAAAGAGATTTAGAGAACGCTCCAATGATTATGAATAATATTCATTTTCACAGTAGTATATATCTTAGTGAATAGTTTCTTTTTTTCAGACTGACTGGAAGAAAGTCGTAAATTCTGATCTTTGCGACTGATGATAATATGCATATAAAAGACCTTCACTTCGTTATTTTTATGAATTTAACGGCTTTTTTTCGAAACGATGATATGTGATAATGTCTAGTATTATCATCATGATATATGATAATATCTATTAAGAGATGATATTCAAACATGTTTAAGTGGTTTTTTTTTCAACATTCATTACTTGAAGTATGTTTTAAAATACATTTTTTTCTGATTTAAATATAAAATTAGTTCAAAAAATTTAAAATTTTTAAATATTAACAGAAGATATTCATGAAGAATGGGACAATATAAGATTTTTCTTATAATAATTTCATAATCTCTTTTGAATGAATAGTTATACTAAATATATAGAAGACCGTAAGTTGCGTGATAAGTGACAAGTGACAGTATCATTGCCATTCATTCATATCAACTATTCATTCATTAATTGTCATCAAACTATTCATTGCTAGATATCCCGGCTGTATCTTTTATATATTCCACATTTTCTACTTCCAACCTTAATGAATAGTACTAAAAGAATTAGGGAAAATTTTCTTAGTCAATTTTTAGCAGGCAACTATCCAATATTTAATTAATTCCAACGATTTTTTCTCAAGTTGAAACGTTCTAACAAACTTTGAATATGTTTTTACAGTACATATTCCAATTAGAATTTTTGTTATTCTCAATAAATTCTGGTTAAATAAACGATCATAAATGTTTTGGTAGTGGCATATTTGGTATATTGGAGAAATTTTTCGATTTAAAAAGAAAGTTAAGTGGAAAGATTGTTGTACTTAATGTGAATGGGATAGCTTAATAGTATTTATGTCGTTTTCGATAAATGGGTAAACTTATAGAATAAAACGTAAATTTGAAAATCTTGTCTACTTTTTTACCTTTTTCAGCTTACCTTTCCTGTCCTCTTCCTCGATCACTTTCCCTTTCTGCAAATTCACCTTATTTCCCATAAGTTTTCTAATCCTTTAATTTTCGAATTCCTAAATTTTGCATATTGAAAGCGTCCGCACTTCTCTATTTCCAGAATCTGAACATATTGAAGGATTAAAATCGAAGATTAATGATCGCATCATGCGATCATCACACATGAATGATCGTTATGCATTTGTTCCTTTCAGTTTATAGGCTAATATTTCTTGTGAAAGGCGTTTCTGTGATTAATGTTGCTTGTTATCACCATCAATTGCTTGTTTGATAATTTATTGTTATTGTTATCATCACCATCAGTTGCTTGTTTGATAATTTATTTTTTTTTCATCATCATCAGTTATTATTATTATTGTTATTATTATTATTAGTAATAATTATTATTATATATGGAAAATCTATTAACAAATCTTTCAAAAATTTTCTACCACTTCTATTCTGTGAAAGTTGCTTTAGGTTTACGTTGAATGAATAAATTTCACCTCCGCTTTAAATATTCTTAATATTATTTTAATGCAAGATTATTTCAGTAATAAGAATTTAAAAATTATTAATCTTAGCTGAATAGTTATGTTGCTCTTAAGTCATCGTTCCAAATATCATTCATTCTTTGGAAGTTCTTCCTTCACAATAACAATATCCGTAGACATAAAATATATATCTAAAAAGTATTTAAAATGAAAAGTGTTGAAGTACAATTAAAATTTTTCACACCAATTTGATCCTAACTGTAACCTCCAACTATTTATTATTTTTATTTTTCAAAAAGAAATTTCAGACCCGTTTTTCTATCAAATGAGATTTCGAAACTTCATATAAAATGGTAATTTTTACGCTTATTATTATTATTTCGATCTTTTCAACACTTATTTTTTGACATATCAAATTTAGTGTTTGAATAAACTGAGCTATTAATCGATTCAGTCCTTTAAAGACTTAATCGGAATTTCTCTAATAGTGTTTGTTTTCGATTTCCTCTCTTCATAATACAATGGCATTGCTTCAATATTGTGGAAGATAGAATTAATTGCTATCATTTGATGATAATTGTTTATACCTCATTTTGCTACCTCTCTACCATAGTCAATTCTTGATAATCATTGTTGTATCACATAATCCGGAAAATTTAACTCTTCTCGATAATTACATATCCACTGGATTCTACTTTCATCACTTTTTTTTCACACTATTCTTACTTATTATTTTTTCTTTATTTTAGACTAATTTTAAGCCTCAAATAATCGATATTGTTCGTAGATTTATATTTCATAGCGTTGGCAACAAATAGTTTATTTTTCTTCGCATGTCACTCTTATTTATTGTTAAAATTAAAGATTGATTGTTTTTCGTTCCAGCGAAATGATACTAGATTATCAGATTGTTATCAGTACGGAATTTAAGTGATCATTGCTTTTAATGTTTAGAAAATAAATTTATTCAAAATATTATCGTGATGAGCTAAATTTGTTTGCACACTTCTCCATTCTATCGCATTCATTGGACTAATTTTTTACTAATTTTAATTTCATTTTATTTTAGAATTTTTACAACTATAAATTGCTTCTTTTACTTCACTTTCTCTATCGTTTTCAACACTTCTGCTACTTTTGTTGATATGAGAGGTTGGTGTAAGAATTATTCGATATAGAAACTCGAACTCTTCGAAAAACAATAACAGTGAAATTTTACCATTGAGAAGCGCTATTTCCCGTCTTCCCTTGTCTAATACTTTTAAGAATCCTTAAATCTTTTTAATTTTCCGTGAACTCTTAGTTTCTACATAGCTATCTTATGCAATGCGTTCATCTTTCTCAATGCGTTATAGAAATTTCTTCCTTTTTTCTGTCTGAAATCTCATTTCATCTTTTGATTCGATTCACCCAATATTCCACTACTCAATTCGTAAAATCGTATAATCATCGAATGTCGTATAATCTATCTCATAAAATCATTCTTTTTCTTTCAACACAAATCATTCAGCAATATCTTTATTAAATTTTGTCCATTTCGTTGATTTCATGCTGCGTGGAACAATTAATCACAAACGGTACTTAATACTTTAGACTTTCAAAATCTTAACTTTTCTTTCTGCTTACTATATCCCCGACCAAGTTCATTTTTGCACGTTATTATCCTTGTGCTTTTCCGGAAGAGCATGTGTTGTAAAAGTGGTGCTATTATGTCCTATGGTGACATAGGGCACGACTAAATCACTATGGTGACACGCTCTTCGAATTTTCTAATTCTTAAAATTATTATCCTTTCAAAATTGCAATAATGGATCCACTTAAATAGGCACTTATGACAGATATATCAATCAATTTATTAATGACCACTGTACTGGTAGTTCAGCCATATATCAAACTTTTGAGAGTGATACTAAAAATATTGATTCATTGCACTGCCAGAAGAAAATGATCTTCTTTGAAACAAATCTGATTACTAACTAGTTCTTATCAAGATAACAATGCTTCTCTCACTCACTGAGTACTTATATTATAAACAAATCGTGAAGACATGAAAGATTATGAAAAGTTTCAGAAAATTAATGTATTTAACATCCTTTATCTGAGACTTCAATGAGATCATTTTTGAATTACTATAACTTCCGCTTACACATTCCGCTTTTAGAACAGCAACTATCATTGACCGTATTTAGTCATTATATTATTATCTTAACAGTAGTAACACCAGTCGTTTGACCCAGCGTTATAATAAAAGATTTTTGAATTGATCGGAGAAGATAGCCATTCGATAAGATTGTTTAAGGTTTATTATTTTAATCGACGATGTCTGACCGAATATATTATTCATTCGAGAAAATTTGTTTCCAAGGGAGTGATGATAGGGAAGAACAATTACGGGGCGTGAATAATCGGATGGGACGAAGACTTTTTGCAGAGTGATCTATCTTTTCAATTTTGGAATCTTTCATTTCATCCTCTTCCTTTCAACTGATGCTCCATCAGTTACATATGAAGAAATTTCAAATTTGCCTAAACAAATAAGTCATATCTCAAATCTTATACGATTAACTTTGCAAACTTCGGAAATGTGAAATTAGTACAGCTGCATGCTATTATTTAAATGTAGCCAAAGGTTTATCAGTAAAAAAAATCATTAACTTCATTAATATAATGCTAAATGATGGATTCTTATTCCACTCTATTATTGTTTTTTGTTGCCCGCATTATTATTACGATTGATATAACATCAATTATTAATTGATAACCAAAGATAAGCTGTATTTGTAAGCATATTAAGCATATTTGTAAAATGTTATAAATTAAGAAATACCACTTTATTTGAAGTGGATGATGTAGCAGTAGTGCTTTCGAATCAGATAAAAACATGAATTGGATCGGGATTCGAACTGTAGATTCATTTCTACTTATTGACAATAGAATAAGCATTTCTTGTTTTCATTTGAATTTTCTTATAACTCTGAAATCAACTGGCACTGTTGTATGTTCAGAATAGAATAATTCTTTCAACTTCTATCTTTGTCAACAAAATAATCGCCATTATACAATTCTTTTTCAATAGGAAATCGATAACATTTATAACAAACATACTGACAGTCTAATAAATTATATTTTTATTAATCTTACCAGTTGAATCGTCTTACATTCAGCATTTTATAAAGGCTTTTTATTCCCATTTTGACCATTCGTTTCGTTTCATCTCTATCCGTTGAATATTCCATGGCATCATAAATCATTTTGAATAAGAATTACAGGTTATATTTATTGCTCACTATCTGCATTTATTATTCTTGTTAAATTAAAATTAATCGGACTTCTTTTATCTGGTTGTAGAAGTGGTCCACTGCATGTCTCATTTTTCCGGATAATAAGACTAATAAGGCATGCTTATTCGTTATCGAATATTCGTGATTTAGTAGATCAGCTGAATTATTTATTAGGATGATAACATATCAATGTTATTCAACTTCTGATATCGTTGTGATATTACTGAATTTTCGCATAAATTTATTTTCTTCTAGATGGACTATGAGTCTCCGGCGAAGAAAATTGAGCAAGAGGAAATCATCGAGCATTACGTGACCGAATCACGTCGATTATCTGGCATCAGTAGTTCACGTGCTCCGTTGCAAGAAATTCTAACGGAAACAATTGAACAACGATACAGTGAGGAATTACCAATTCATGATTTTTACCGCACATCACAAAATTCCTTACAACCAACTTCATCGGCATTATACAATGAAGCGGAACGAAGGTTACTTTACCACTTCTCCTTATATGAAACATTCTTAAATATAGCTTATAATTGAGTGATACAAATTCTTTTCCGCTATCGTCTATCACTTCAAATTACTAATATCTTCTTTCAAAATTTTACATCTATTGTATTTTTTTGATTTTTAACATCACTTTTGAAAATTTATTTTATCAATTATCATTTCAGATTTTATGCAACCGGTGAGAGAGATTGCAGTAGGGATGCATCATTTATGCAAACATCAGGTATTGCTAATATTTTCTCAGATTATTGCTAAGATCAATAGCATTTAAATGTTTCATAGTTATGCAAACAAATAGGCCAATAGTTTTGTTTCATTCAAACCTCAAAACTGACACCTTTTTTTTACACAAATTTTAAATGTTTAACGATTAATTGCTTTATCTATGTAATTTAATGTAATAAATGATATTCAAAAAAAGAAAGCTAAAACATTCAATTTGTTTTGACATTCTTCTGAACCTAAAAGAAAGAGAACCAAAGTTATTGAAAAATTTGAAAAGCTCTCTCTCCTTTGACATCTCTACCGAAATTTGAATATCTATCTAAATGAGAAACTTGCATATTTTAATGATTCTTTAAATTAGTAAATCTAAATATCTGTATGCGAACCTCTTTTTTATTTTATAAAAATTTAAACTTCTCATTAAATTTCCCAATAAATTTTGAACATATTATTGAAAACATTTCTAAACCAATCATTCATTTCATTAATATTCTACATTACAAAATCTTCACATAAAATTGAGATTAAATTTAGTTCAATTTTAATATTTAATATATATTCCAATCAATTTTCATTCATGTCACAAGGACAAAATACTTATACTTGCATATTATTATATCAAAATGAAATGATATAGTTATCGCTAAAAATACATTAAAGAGAATTGCATCTTTTTCCTGCAGCACAAATCATTCAGCAATATCTTCATTAAATTTTGTCCATTTCATTGATTTCATGCTGCGTGGAATAACCATTCACAAGCGGGTACTTAATACTTTGGACTTTCAAAATCTTAACTTTTCTTTTTGCTTACTATATCTCCGGTCAAGTTCATTTTTGCACGTTATTATCCTTGTGCTTTTCGGGAAATTAATAATCAATTTATGGATGAATTTTCAACATTTTTTATATCTAGATAGGCATTCAAATTTCAGCAGAGATGTCAAAAGAAAGGATGAAATGATGGAAGATAAAAGTTCTGTAGACTGAACAATATTAATAATTACAATTTATTTCATGCATTCATCATTAATAATCAATTTACGGATGAATTTTCAGCATTTCTTATATTTTATATAATTCGTATAAGAAGAAAGAATTGAATTGTTTTGAAATGAATAAATAATTAAATGAATTTTAACTTCAAAATAAAACAAAGAATTCCCATAAATATAAAAATCGATATAATTTCTTAATCACCTGTCAAAAAAAGTAATAGAAGTGTAAGATAATTTTATTGATGATTTCTAAATTTTAATTTTCTCGTTTGAAAATGATCCGCGAAAGTTCATCGATACTAATACTATCTCTCTTCATATTTTATTTATTATTTTTCTTATGTTTTCTCTTCTTATATTTAATATTTTCCTGAAGCATTGTTTAGGGAAAAAAAATATGTAAGATTTTCATCTGATAATTTTGTTGATTTTTGAAAATTCAATTTAAATCTAAAAAATATTGCTATTGCTAACAGATTCACTTCTTTGATTATACACTATGAAAACGATCAATAAAAAGTAAACGACAAAATTATTATCTTACACAAAACTTCCGATCTTTTAATGAGATTAAACAAGTAAGATATAAGCTTCTCTGATTAGATCTAAGATAATTTTGAAAATTAAATTTAAACCTAAAAAATATTGCTACTTCTTTTATCATCAATTATGCAAGCATATCACTAACAAGAAGCATTTTTATTGATTTATACGATGAAAAGGAGTAGAAAAGAACAAACTATCCCTTCCCTTATAAGAGCATTATAGGAATGTCACCTGGTGATCAAATGGAATCAGTAAGTACACCAATACCATACCTCAAATTATCGGATAATTTGGATCGCTCTATCGCAAATATTCATTCCTATGGATATGATGTTCATGAAGTCCATACATCAAGTCAGTTGCCCTTAGTTTATTTATTTAAATTTAAAGTTTTGAATAAAAATTATGCTTTAGTTTTTGCAATAAATCAAATTGTAATATATTTTTTTGTTTATAATTTTAAAATATACCTTTTTAGCATTTATGAAATATTATAAATATTAATCTATTTTTGTTCAACTTTGATTTGATTTTAAATTAATCTTGTGAAATATTTGTTAAAAAAAAATTGCAGAGGGTGGTGCACGAATAGTGCAAACTCATGGAACAGGCCTTATCAATGATGATGGGTCAGTGATACAGCAGACAGAGCGAAGTCTTAATCAACGACGGATACATAGCGATAGAAGTATCGAAAATCAGCGAACAACGTTGATTCAAGAACGGAGCGAAGGAAAGCATTCTGGAATTTCTTCATCTTTGAAATCTAGTCATAAGGAAGTTGTTTTCCATGACCCAGCAAGGTTGATTTAGATTGAAACATTAGAAAATTTGCCCCCAAAAATGAAAACAAAATGTCAATAATTCTGCATAAATTCAGGTCAACGGCTAATGAAATTGGTACTGCATTTGATCATCAAAAATCCGTTTATACGTTGCCTTTACCATCCGGTGAAGAAAGGGAAACCTGGCGACGTCTTGATATTCTACCTGTAGAGAGGTTCGTTTACTAATTAAATACAAAGAATGAGCGCAAAATAGAGATTATCTAATCAAGGCATGACAAAAATATTTTACAGTGCGCATATTGTTTAATCTAACTATTCTGATATCGAAACAAATATTTTATCATTCTCGTTACCATGTCTACTAAAAATGTCTAGAAGGATTTCTTCACATCTATTTGATTAAACTCACACTATCACACTGATTAATTTAATCTGTCCTACTAATTAACATGATAATAGCATGATAATGACATCAACAGTGTTAATAAAATAAACAATAGTAATAATGATATTTTTATAATACATGTAATTAAGTTATCGACTAAGTTATTTCTAAGCAATTGTTGCAAAAATTTTTTAAGGAAATTCATAGATGTTCTCTTTTCGGACCATCATTTGAGTATTTTGATTTCATTTTGTTTCACTTCATTTAATTGTAATCTAGTAATATAGCCTATTTTAGTAAACTGTCTCGAAAGGATAGCTACAAACGTATGCAAATAGGACAGCTGGAAGATTCAGCTGATGTTTATGCGGTATGTTGAAATACGATGTTAACAAAATCGTCATAATTTTAGTAAGAGTTTACTGAGAGCATAAATACTAAAAGATATCAAAGGTTTAAAATATTTGTATTTTCAAAATAATTTCAAATTACAGCCGCGATCAGATGCTTCATTAATTGCCGGTTTCACTAAATCACAGTCATCCGACGAAAGGCTTACTTTATGGGAACAAGTGGTACAATTTATCAGGAAGATTCTTTTTAGAGCAAGGTTTTTGAAATTATTTCTTAAAAAGGAATAAGCAATTTTCAATGAATTACAACCAAAATAAAAGTATATATGTAGATGACGAACTTCCTGTAAAAAGTATTGCAGTGATCCTAATGACTAGTGGTAAAGTTTGAGAATAGTAAATCAACCAGAGGTAAAATGAAACAAGTTGCAGCATAAAATGTACATGGACCTCTTTAGAGTGTCATTGTTTGATATTAAATGAGATAGACCAGACATGGCGACAGTTGGTTTTCTCAAAGTGCTACCATTTCTTTTTATGCATGATACTGGGCTAAAGGTTGTTCTGAATCAGTTCTTCCGAATGTTTAAAATGTTAAAAGAAATTTTTGCAGGAATACGACATGGTCCCCTCGTTTGATTTGTCTTTTGTTGTTATTTTTACTTCTTGTTATTTTATTTTTCATTTTACTCGGGATTATATTAAATGCTTTATTTGGCTCTTCTCCGGTAAGTAATACTTCCGGCAATACTATTTCAATTAATAAAAACTTTCTAAGTTGCATTTTTCGAATAGTTCGAACTGTTTTGTCAACAAAGTAATCGTCTTATTTTTGTTTTCTAAATACGAAATTATTATAAAATATAAACGATTTTGAAATTGCGAAAAAAAGAAACAAATCTTTTTCCATTAGAATTTATCAATAATTTTTAGTTTTACAAATGATCGTCAAATTTTGTAAATAATTTTTATTTCTTTTAATTGTAAAAATTTTTATAAACCATGGTAGTGATGTTTGAAGTGATCATATTCAATATATTAATTAATTTGCACTGAACATAAGATAACTCTGGAAGGTCATAGGTAGATTGAAAGGGTATAATAAGCTTTGCAATAATTTATTTGCCTATTCCTAAATATCTAAATTTTGCAGCTATTTCTGTTGCAGTTAGAATGAATGAAACTAATAAATTTAGGCACGAACGTTATCCTTATATCCACCAATATGTGAGAAGTGTCGAAATTATGCGCTGGGCGGTGTTAACAATCAGATTCCTAGTCTACTTCGTGTTATGTTCCCCAGTTCATCGCAAGTTCACTTCGAACTAATTGGCAATTTACCATTTAGAAGTAACTCGTCCACTGTTATCGATTTCGATACGGTAGATTTTATATTCATTTACATCCTATCAATTATTCCACTCCATTTTTAGTTTATCAGCTTTGATGCAAATTTACAGGGTTACATAGCAATAGCGGATCATGCGTTGACCGATAACGTTGGTAGACATTTCGTATGTTTTCTAATGCCGCTTGATCGTTCCGCTATTCCAAGTATCCCAGCTCTTCACGATGCGCTTTCATCTGTAACCTCTGAGGTTATTCACCAGTATTTTTGCCTACTAGTAAACAAACGAATGGAATTTTGCAAATTTCAAATAAATATAATGAAGCTTTTTTACTCTTAAAAAATTTCATTAAGATTGTATCCAAAATTTTGTCAAATTTTGCCAACGTTGACAAATCTGTTTTAATTTCATTTATTATAAAAAGAAAGAACTTCCGGTTGAGCATTTAAGATTTATTCGGAATACGGGTGGCAAGAATATTGGCAGTATCATACAGAAATAATCGATGCGAAAACTGAAGAACGTAAATTTACGAATAAAATTGATATTTGTCAGGGTGCAAGATGGTACTTGTTGAAGCATACAGTCTATACAAGAGGTTAATTCGGGAATTCAAGTCTTTCGCTACTGCTATTTACTTGTTGTTAAGGCTCTTAAATTCCTTAAATCCCGATATCTAATTGAGACATTTGCTGGTTCTCATTATATATCCTGATATATCATGATACTTTTTGCTACAGTTATCAGTTAACATTTTACACATTTTAGATTCAAGTTGCTCGAATTGCTACGACTTTTGCCTACCAGATTATGCTATTCAACGATTACATAAATATGAGGATGATATGACTATCGGTATCAGACGTTTGGATTGTTTTCGACTTTTTATTCCGGAATGGGAAAGATATCAATTAACACCTGATAATCAAGGTGGACGTTGGTCCTATCCAAAAATCTCATCTAATATACAAGAAAATTCATTAGGAAACTGAATTAATGGGAATCCTATCAGTCAGACTGCAAATGGCAACAGCTAAATATAAAATGTAGATTCGATTATATGTTGGAATCGTGATTCCTCGCAATTATTCAGTGCTTCCAATTGCTACTAGTTGAAATTACTATCATAATCTATTTCCATTTCTAATTTTTGCAAATACGCTTTCCTTCCTTTCAAATATTTCATAAAAGTAAGTAAATCAATCTAAATTAAAATATAAGTCAAAGTCAAACAGAGCATTTCTAGTTCCATTTTTTTTGAAATAGTAATTGAATAATTAATTTCTTTCCGAAATTTCGGGTAAGTTTCCGGTCTAACAAAATGATGTTGACACTGCCATTCTTGATTATCATTTATTAATTTTCAATTCAAAATTCCGTTCGCTAAAGTTCAGTGATTTTATGTAATATATTTTCAATTTTTTCGCAACATTTAATTCCACCTTTATCCCAAGATGAGGTCCAAGAATTGATTAAGGAAGAGAACCCTTCATAATGTCCTAAGTTCACTTACAACACATTAATAAATGTTGACCTTCGACTACTTTTTGCTCTTAGTGTTGTGTTAGATATTTAGAATGAAAAGATTTCAAAACCTGAGATGTGCTTGTAAGATAAGTGGTTTCAATCATAGATTGAATGAAATGATCTATCTTGCGTGTTAACTTGTTAGCTTTAGAGACCGAAAGCAATGTATAACATAACTTTGCAAGATAGATATATCCTGCACATCAAACTGTAAACTACTTTATTGTTGTCTTGCTTATTCATACAATAAGTTGATAATTCATGTTTCCATCAATGTTTTCTAATTAAGAGCTCATTGTAATAGTTGCTTGCAATTTCACGTTTTAAAACTGTCAAATTTTCATTGTTAAATAGGAAAAGTGTTTATTGCAATGTAATTTAAAATGAACTCTAACTTCATTAATTGGGTGATGTTGTTTTTGATGATAAAAATGATTTCATAGGAGATTTCTTCCCTTTAAAGAAATTAATCGGTAGATTAACTTTAGATGCCATCTTAAGTGTGACGGAGAATGTTGTCATGAGATCAGTTAAGTAACCGTATATACAGTTCTATCAGCATTTAATAGAGTTCGTTGGGGTGAGGTACTTCTGGTATCATATTCTTACAATAAAGATGCTGAACAGAAGAAAATAATTGGATTCTATTCTTTAAGAATTTTTTATTCATAAAATTTGAAGCTTCCATGTAACAAATTTTCTAGAACCGATAGTTTAAATATATGTAAAATGTATAATTCTTTGATTTATAGCAATTAATTTAGCTTCTTTCTTTTCTGATAGGTGCTCATTTTACTGGCGCTGAAAAAAAAGCAACTCGAGAATAGACATACGGATATTTTAGCATGTTAGAAATGATGTACCACTCCTGATATTATTGACTTAATTCACATATTAAAAAGTTTGGTAAATGAATGACATATTCAATGGCTTGGAGGATGGAAGAAGTGCAGAAAATAATTGGACGATTAATTAGCACCAGTACAAAAAATGTCGAGAAATGATATGATTGATGGTATGATTTTTAAATCGCTTAGATGTTAATACCTTCACTACTGGAACTTTTAACGCTTGTGCTACTGAATTTTTCTTCTTGAGTGTGTTGGGCTTCCAAGTATCGTTGTGTGGACTTTTCCCCCATTTTTCTTAATTTTCTGGCAGTTCCTAAACTTTTCTGTTGATTCCCATTATCCTCTTCCGATTGTGTTTCTGATGTCTTCCTTCCTGCTGTGTCTAATGATGGTATTTGTGTTACAGGTTTTGCTTCTGTCTTCCTTGTCATTTGAGTCCGTTCCGAAGTTGGCCGTAATTTTTTCGCTTCTATTTTAGTCTGAAATAAGCCGTATTTTAGAATGGAATGCATGTCAGCCAATGTTTTTTTGAATTTCGAGCTTCTTAGTACAATGTCTCCGCTGTAAACAATTGCGCACTATCGTATTATTAGCCTAATCAGTTGTCACAAAAATATGTTGAAACTTGAACAAAATAACATGAAGTTGCGAAACAGTGCGTAGTCATCCTATTATTATGCTCATAAAGATTGCAATTGTAATGCAATCCGAATTTGCATAACAAAAAAACTGGTCTAATTAATTCCAATTTTATCTTCTACAGTTCTCCAAGCGGTGATTTAGCCTTCTCCAAAATGATTGGAAGGGTTGTCTAAATGAAGCAATTTAATTTTTACTGAAGATTTTTCTCGCATTTAAAAAATTTTTTTGCTATTTGAATAAATCCCGAATTCTATGCGTTCAGCCACGAATGTGAATATTACCGTAGTCCTGGAAGCTGTTGACATTATTTTCTTTTTGATATTACCCTGTAATTTCGAAAACAATTTTGTCAGAGAAATAACTAGAATGTAAAATTTTAGACAACTACTGAAAATTTTATCAAAAAGCAACGAAGCGGTCAGCACAACATATTTTAGCACTAACCTTTTTCCTTGATGTTTTGTCCGGCTCTCCCGTTTCAGTTTCTAATGATATATTACTTTCCACATCTAAAGTTGGCTGATCCGCACTTCTCTCATCATCGATAAGGACTAACATTCCTTCCTAAAAAATGCACCAATTTTTAGTCCAACTTTTTCCGGGACCAATTATCATTTAATTGTTCAGTCCAAATTTCTCACAATATTTTCACGAATAAAAGAAATCTCACATCTTCACCAACAGGTTTTAACGTTACAATAGCTGGTCCCAGAATATGATAATGATCATCCAAGCTCGTTGGAGGTTTCAATGCAACAATCATCGCTCGAAATCCAATAATAAGCTTCCTTCCAACCCTAACTTCAATATCTATTCGACCGCCCACTGAATATCCATGTTTCGTGTACAATTTTTCGAATTCATCCAGTGTTATTAAAGCGAAACTGCAGTAACTATCCAACATTATTTTAGTTTCAATTAATTCAGTACACGAATTTCTATAAATTCCACATTGATAATTTTGAAAATATTAATCTGGATAAAGCTTACATTTCATCCAAAGTTTTCCATTTCGAAAAGATCCTTCCAACTACAAATAATACATTCTTTTCCAATAAATTGACCTAATCCCCGGTTACATACGTAACAAAATGACAAGTTGTGAAATTGTTATTAATATTTTGTGCGCAATATAGATTTGAAACCCCATCTAAGAAAGCAAATACAAACGATTCATGTTGTTCTTTCAGTTCATATATAAGTCGTCTTGTTTGCTCCTTGCGCGATATTGCCCTAACGATTGAGCTGTCAAATGAGCGAACAATATCCATTATATCTTCATCAATCTTAATCAATATACAATCAGTCGATGTTCGATATTCAACTTTTGGTTTTTTCACTGATTCACGTCGCTGAAACAAAATAATGATCAAATTCATGTGTTGTTGAAAAAACTGAAAAGATTTTCTAAAAATATTATTATTTTTTAGAGATATGTTTGCGCAGAGTTAAACAAGGAAATATATTTCTAATCAAACGGTTATAAAAACACAAATTTATACCAATCGCACAAGCTCTTGACGATTTTTCCTTTTTCTAAATTCAATTTTTAAGTTTACTCGATCATACTGAATGAAAATAAAAATTTTGAACAAGCGATCTTTGAAGCTTGCATTAGATTTATCAATTTAACAAAATATGCAAATTTCTCAACTAGACAGACATTCAAATTTCAGCTATATCGCCAAATGAGAGCTTTTTAAAATTTTCAATAAGCTCTTAACTTTGGTTCAGAAGAATACCAAAACAAATTGAACGTTTTTGTCTGCTTTTTTTCGAACATAATGTATTATACCAAATTACACAGACAAAACTATTAATCGTTAAGAAGCTTGAAAATTACTGCAGCGGAACATTTAAAATTTGTATAGAAAACTTCGAAATTTCATTGTATAGAAAATATTTAAAATTTCAAAGCATTGAAGGATTCTTGGCAACCAAAAGAAAACAAACGAAATCATTTTTATCCAGCAAATTTCGCTCCCCGACAAAGCGTCCCTGATATACATAGTAATCATGCTTATGCTCTTTTCCTCTCCTCGATAATGTCATTTCGGTTACTCTATAATTAACAACAACATTTATCAATAGTAATGCCGAAATAAACAAGTTAATTAAATGTAATTAGTTAAATCTATAGAGAAAAAAACTGCGCTTAAATCAAGTGAAATTTAACAAAATAAGTACTGTTTCATCAAATATAGATAACCAACTTGCAAATACCCTTCCTGATGAAATACATTGTCTTCCCGAATGTTTGAACCAATTGGCCGCTTGGCTGCTCAATTCCTGATTGTGTTTGAAGATATTTGACCAATTTATCTACTAAGTCTTGTCTTTTCTGACTATCGATAGCCTGAATCCAATGTACGGATTCTAGAGTATCCTGATAACTCGGATCCGGAGAATTAATTAGACGTTCACCTCGATCACGTAAACGATTCAAAGAACGCTCCCATTGCCGCACTGATTCATGGTGCAAAAATCCCTGCCTGCAATGAAAATAGCTATGCACTAAATACATGAATAATTTGAATTTCCAGAATTTAAAATTAGTTTAACGAAACGCAACCATTTAAACGAAAAATCATTCGGATAATTTACAGAAGAATTTTGTTGATTAGATTTTTAAAGCATAAAAATTTTTCAAAAGTTTTCAAACTTAGTTATCTCTGCTATCTTCATAATTATAACCTCCGAAAGTTATATGCTAACAATCGAATCTTTATGAAATAGTAATTTCTACTAACTTCTGCAAATCAACAATAGTGTGCTCCAGTGTTTGTGCAGCCATACGAATGGCATGTTTAGTCTTTATAACAGTAATTAAATCAACCACTTCTTTGTTTTTTTTCATTGCTTTGCGGATCAATGCATCCACAATTTTATTCAAATGTTTTTGCTCTCCTAATGCTACATGATAGGAATCACCCGGGAAAAACGTAAATTTTGCTGGTGGTTGACTAAGCAAGAATTGAAGAAAATAAAGTGCTGAGAGTTGAATACGTACACGCAGGAGCTGAAATAAAATCAAAATTTCATATAGCACAAAGTAATTAATGTAGGAATGAAAGCAATTGATATTATATATATCGAAGCGGACATGAGGATAACAAATAGTAACATACACCAGCAGTATACAATGATTCATGCAGTGTGAAAATGAACAGTGGTGTAATGCGCAGAATTTTCAGAAGTGTCAAAAGTACCATAAATGAAAGAAGTATAAAGCGCATCGTATTGCATACGTCTGAAAATACGATAGTAAAAAGAAGAGAAAAGATGAAAAAACGAAGGAGATATCAAGATGTCCAGATTTCAGAATAATATCACAATAATCTTTTGTGAAACTAGAAAATTTCTCTAAATAAATCTTCTAGTGAACTAGAAAACAATTCCCTAACAATTCCCTAACAATTTTGCATAAAAAAAAAACAATTCAGTAATTTAAACAGATATAAATGAATATGCAAAAAAGACACTGAAGAGGTGATCAAAATATCAAATTTTTTATGCAAAAGATTTAGTCAAAAAATTTTAAAAAACAAAATTTCATCGCTTTAACAAGTTGAGTTTCTCTTGATTTTTTCTCTTTGGCTATATAGCAACTCGAAAAAGCCAGAAAGAAATTGATAATACTAACATAATATTCTCCATTGTCCGTTATCTTGTATACATGAACCACTCGGATATTTGGCCAATATAATTGATAGGACGATGCAGATACCGACAATTAATGATATATAAACAAGAAATAGGATAAACTCGATAGTAATCCGGTTCACGTTTTGAAAACAGCGCATATGCAGACGATCCAATTCCTAAAATCATGTAAATGCTTCGGGAAATTGTAAGAACTTGACGGAGTTATTTAATATCACTTTTTGAATAAATAACATTTATTTAAGGTTGTACATTGGTTCGTCGCAAACATTCGGTTGTTTCCGGAAAGATTCGATATTCCAGCAATTTTTACTTCAAAGCATCACAACAAAGTTTTATGTGAATATTTCTGACACGAAATTAGAATAGAAAATTGATAAATAATTTTGAATAGCTAACCAACCATTCGATATGTTGGTTTCCGTAATCGATGAAAATGTACCACTTCTTCAACAAAAAAAATGAAGGCAATCAGAAATGTGAACATCAGGACTGAATAGCTGACATCGGTTCCAACTGCTGGTTGCCAGAAAATGACAAATGCAATCAGGATCGACTGAATGGTAGCCAAAAGTGCAGAAAATATGCACCACCTTCAATTAAAAAAAGTTAAATCAGAAAAGATGTGAAACGGGAATAAAAAGAGTTGCTGAGAAAGTAGTCCATAATACTCGGCCACGCCCATGGAGGTAAGTGTATTAAATAATTAAAGGTGGTTCTTAATTAACGGAAGCAAAAACAAGAAGTGAAGACAGTTGCTTCTTTGACTGCTAAATATATACCATTCCAAAGATCGAGCCGGTTTCAAAACAGAAATATTAGTGGGGATCGGATAAGGCAAGAATGGAATACCCATCCAGTTTAGGCGATTCAGCTTTGTATTTGTATCAATCCAACACTGAAAATTTGAAAACTTAAGTTTGACATATTTCGAGATAATCATAATTAAATGTAATAATAAAATCATTTAATGAAGTGAACTATACAATCGTTTTTGAGGACCTAAGAAAATATCCTAATTTAAAACGATACTCTAACAAATACTGCTTTTGAAGTATGAAGAATATCCTTGATTTTAAAGTGATTTTTGAAAGTATAACCCGCAATACTGTTAGGATCTTCAATTCGACATGATGGTACCACTTGTTATCAGCTGAATTCAGATGCTCGCAGAAGTCATCTAACGTTAATTTTCCTTCGTCAACACCATGTTCCAGAAGGTCGATTACTAAATGAGCTGCTCGTCCGGAAATCGCACCCAAAGTCCAAAGGCTATATACTCGAGCAAGAAGAATGCTATAGTAACCAGTACAAACATCACTGTCGTCTTTCTTCTATAGTTTAGAAAATTTGCGTCGTTTGTTTTAGGCATTTAATTTTAAAAGAACTATGTTGAAAAACTATAAATAGTCAAGTTTTAGAGATTTCGATAAATAGAAACGGTCAGAATTTAAAAGAGATTCTAGCACAGAAAAAAGAGTGTGAAAAAATGAAAATAAATTATATACCATAAGAAGTGACTCATCTACCGACTGACTGTCAATACTTTTCATCGATTCATCATACATGCTGGTTTGCACCCGCGAATACTGTCCGATATTGCTTGCAAAGCCCTGAAAATCACATATTATCGACCACTTTTGTAAGAACTGAAATAATCAATGACATCGGTATGGAAAAGATGCATTAAGAATGATGACATATAAAATTAAAAGAGCTTAAAAAGCTTCGATCCTTTAAAAACAAAAGTAAATTTGTCGTACTTCCGTTTTTCTTGCATATATATAGATGTTCAAAAAACTTACTTTGAAAACATTAGCTTCGATTTGCTCATTGACAACGGTCCAATTGGCCTCTGTAAGATAAGAGTCAGCCTGCTGACGCATTGCCGCTATATTTGCACGTAACGTACGATTTAGATGTCGTTCTACGTTCTTCTCCGAATCTTTAATGTAACGTGATCGGCGATTTGTCCCTTCACGATTAGTAACGTGCGAAAATGTCATGCCCTGTAATTTTCCAGTATTTTATGAAAAGGACAGTAGTATTCACAAAATTTTGGATGAGAGAGCTAGTTACTTGGCAAAAAAATTGCCTACGTTTTTCAACTACTTGAATAATTTAAAAAGTTAATAAAAAATCAATGCATAGTACTAACCTGCAAACTATAATTACAGATGCAATATAAAGAGTGATAGTTGACTAACAGTAACTACCTGAACCACCAAACAAACGAACACAGCGGAACTCGCATAAAGTATCACTTTCTCGCCAACTCGACGGGCATACGGATCATATTGAACACTTTCAGTAAACTCATGTACTAGTAGAAGTGCCAATGCTCCTTTCAGACCACCATAAGCCAAAAGGACGTAATCGGTATCATAGACAATGTGAGAACTGTCAAGTGCATTCCATAATTCACGAAATACAACCAACGCTAACATACGAGCCACCAATGATATGGGAAATAACAGTATGCCGGAGATCAGATGATAGATTACATCGATCTAAACATAACATATCTAATACTTCCTTTGTGAGCAATGCGGTCTATCACACCTGTCAATTCAAAAACTTGAAGGCCTCAAATAGTCAAATTTCCCGAAATGATAGCATGCTTGTAAAATTTTGCTTATAAAATGTAGAAAGCAAAAATACAAGCAAGGATCCACCTCAACCGAATTATTGAAGAGCAACAGACCGATGGCATAACCACTGAACATGAATACGATGCAGTTAGCCCAATAACCGAATGCTGTCCAAATTTGCAAAGTTAATTCCACACTTCTCGGATTTAATCTTTCTCTACAAATGCAATACAGAACAAAAAGGATTTTTGAAGGTTTCATCTGAATTTCTGGAATTGATATAAAATTGAAAACAGTTAGAAGTTCAATCCCTCGTACTTCTCATCAGTTTTTTCCAACTTCACGGAACTTCATCGAATCCCATCGCTGATTTTTCCTAAGTCAAAATATTGTAGGACAATCATCTCACCTAAGATAGTTCAGTGACAATCATCTCACCTAAGATAGTTCAGTGACAATCATCTCACCTAAGATAGTTCAGTGTAACACCATAAAATACAGTGGCTACAGCGGCTGATCCTTTGGTTATTTCACCTAATTGCCATACAAAGTATACCGAAATCACCAAAAACATCTGAAACTGCAAAAATTTAAGCAAGAATTATTCAAAGAAAAAATCTTTTGTATTGTGGAGGAACATACAGTTCACTTCTAATTAAACTTTGAACAGCGGCAATTCCACAAAGTATCTCACGAAAGTGGCAGATAATACAGAATATTTCATCCAATCACAGCAATTTCCAGTGTTAAAATTACAATGAAAAGCAACATGGGAGAAGAAATAATGAATAACCTGAATTCTTTTCTCTTCACTAATACCATACCGTATGATCATAACAGTAAGATGAGCACTAGTATATCCCAACAGCGGTGATATTACGATACAGCTTAAGCACATTGCTGCGTAATGTACAAAAGTGTACGGATAAGATGGCAAATTTATTTCCTTCTGAAATCGAAAAAGAACTTGAAGTAAGAACTTTCAAGAACCAATCAATATTTGAATATCTTCATCGTCAAATAATGATTCGTGTGTAAGATCAACAACGTTTCCATCTTCATGCTGTAACTTTACTAAATTATAAGTGTGCTACCGAAAAGCATCAAAATACTACTAAAGAGAGCAAAGAAAGTTTTACGTAAATTAAAACTACAATCTAATATGCCATTTCATTAGTACATTCGACATGTTTATGTAATCCTGGGCATTTAATATTTTAAATTAGAAAAATAAAAATACACTTTTAATAGTAACTCTATCACTTAAGAGAAAATTGTAAACAAGAAAGCACTACCAAAACAAAATTGCGGAGAATTTGATAGACGAAAATAGATAGGCCATCGTTGAGCAACGATTCACCCTCAACCAATATTTTAATACGTTGTGGAGCACCAATATCTTCCAGGATTGCAACAACTGCTACAGGATCTGTTGCAGCCAAAATTGCACCCATAAGCATAACCTGCATAATCTCAAGTTATCATTATCCAAATAATCTACTCTATTTCTTCCAACTATGGATTTCAAAAGTGCTATAAATAAAAGTCAAAATATATGCGTTTTATGAATAATATGGCATATGCGAAAAATGATTGCGAAATGAACAGAGCTCACGAAAAAAAAGAATAAATCTGAAAATGAACACATCAATCAACACATCATAATCAGTGCCAGTTCAAAATAAATTAGTCAAAATTATGACAATCTAAGCTAAAGAGTAAATACAAATCGTAATCTGCACATAAAGGTATACCATATGATGAAATTTTTTTAGCATTATTGATACTTTTCAATAAAAAACCCATTTTTGCTATTTTAAAAGAAGTCACCCAAGAAAGTATAACAAAAATTTATAAAATAATGGATAAAAATAATATAAATAAAAAAAAGTTTGTAGAAATTCGTCTCGATCAAGAAAATATTGAGAAAATAAAATGCGTTAGAGTGGAAAGCAGATGAAACTTATTCATTGGAATGGAAACTTATCTCGTAAACTCTGTCTCGCCAAAACCGATTTGGCATACTTCTAAGTGGTATCTATGATAAGTGGGGAGAATAATACACGTACATACGTGGTGAAGGAAAGATCAAAATTATAGCATGTAATCTAACAACACTAGAAATATAATACTGAAGACCTCTCTCATCTAATGTTAATTCAAATTCAAAAACTATATTTTAATTTTTAATTTCTATTAAAACCGGCAAATCATTTCAGTGAAAATCATACCAACCGTGAATATATTCCAATTGTCTATAATCCGTAAAAACGGTAGCATTAGAGCAGTATATAATATTAGTGTTAATAAATAGACAGTAGCAGTCAACGCGAATAGTAGCCATTGCTTTTGAAAGAATAGATGTGAATTGCTTTTTACCGCAGATTCAAAAATAAGTAGAGGTAGAAGAACCTAAATGAAAATTGATTCTGACCGAATGGCTTAACCAAAAAAAAATTCAGTATGGTTCAGTAAACTGAATCACTGGTTATTGTTGATATGATAAACGTACTCCAACAACGATGCCTGGTTCAACGGTCTTCCATGTATATGTTTCATCAATATGTGTCATCAAATTCTGAGGGAAGAATAAGTGAAGAATGAAACTGAAATATTGCATTATTTTTGGAGGTAAAGTATGCTATAAATCATCCAATAAATTTCAATTCATTAATTTTCGCTCTTCAGCAGAGCTAATGTCAATGCGTAATAAATTTCAATAGGAATAAATATCATAAGTATTATTACACACAGATGTATGGTGAGGCGGCTCGTAAAACTACGTTTCGAGGATATTTGAGAATGAAACCTTGTGCCAAGGGCGAATAGAAAAATGAGAATAGTATCCGGTATACGGAGAAATCGGATGCGACAATTTGTAGCATCTAACACAAGACCGGTGACAAGAGCCAGAAATGGGAACACGAATACTTGCAACGATTTAAGCATGCCGCCGTACACAAGAGCCTACTTTATCTTAACTGAACGTAATAATAAATTTGCTTTAACTGCCTTATCTCTTTTATACATTTATCTATATTTGTTTTTACAATTTTTACATAAAATTATGAATAAATCTTTGAAAAAATTTATAACTATCTCATTATGAACACTCTAAATTATCATCGAAAAATTTGAAAGTTGGGATGAAAATTTGCGTTGGGTGACCGTATTGTTTCTGACAGCATTAAATCAGTGGTAGTTAAAATCAGAGTGTTCTTTCGGGAAGATGATTTATTTGTAGGAGGTGTGTAAAGGATTAGATATAATTCGATTACTGAGAGATGGAATCTGCAACAACAAGAGGTCTGGACAGTTCGAAGCACGCTACTACAGGTCAAGAAGGAAGACAGATAAAAGAGATCAACAGTGATGCATCGATTACCTCACAATCTACTCGAACAGTAACTTACCATTGATATAATCTTTAAAATCAAACCATAATGTATAGTCGTATCATTCAATCGCAGGATTTCTAAAATGTAACTCCAGATCCAGATGAAAGTTAAATATCGCACTGCAACTGGTAATTGAAAATTATTGACTGAAAAGGATTGTTAGTGGGCTGTGGACAGGAGCTGTATTAAGAAATAAGATAGTGGTAAAATTTATAGAATTCATTGAAATAAATTGTTTGTTTCTGTTCTCTCAAGGATTGTATATTGTCTTTTGTCTCATTATTTTAGGGAAAGCAGGAAATTTCGAGAAATATCAATAAGCGAAGAGGAATTCCTCGAAGAAGAAAGACATCACGTTTTCCTGCAACGAATGGTACGCGTGAGGCACCTCTGATCGCAGCTAAAAATGGGTTTGCCCGATCCGAAGTTGTCTGTGGACGTACAGGAATACAGTCTGTAATTCAGGTGAGCTTTATCTCATGCCCACAGTTAAATGCTTTCTGCTCAAATCAAGATACATCTTATTATTTTAGGGATTTTTATCTCCAGGAAAATTTTTTTTGATTCTAACAACACATATGTATAGGACAGCAGTAATTTGAACTGGAAAGTCAACGATGTACTGTCTGCAGTGAATTCAGAACTTCGTGATTTTTGGGAACATCCAGACATGGGTTCTGACCGTAGAAAACACAATAAGAAGAGGAACAGGCGAAAAGATTCTTCGGTCTATAAGTTTTTCATAATATTAATATAATCTGCATTTTTATTTCACTTCTCATTGTAACGCGCTATTGTGTTCGCACATTTTTGGTTATTTTTTTATGTAACATTGGCAAATAAGGTTGCTTATTAAAAGTAAATAATTTGCAGTTTCATTTGACAACATTTGCTGCCAGTACTTCCATAACTGAAGAATATGCAAATGCCATTGCAAACAGCAATGAGCCAGATGTAATATCATTAAGTGACGAAGAAGGAAGCGAAAATCTGGAAGCTAGTACTGAGTTTGCTTTGCTGGAACAGGTGGGTGATATCGATGACGCTCAATGTGTGCAAGCTGTGTACCTTCACCAATATAATCTCATTTTAAAATCATTTAAAAATCCTCTTTGAATGTTAAAATTATAAGTTATGGCAAGAGAATAAACATCGAGGAAGAAAAAGAATAAAAGGAATAATCTTATGGCTTTATACTTTAATAGTCTTTAAAAATTAATAAATACTCTAAATTGTCCGATGTTGAGGTCCTCTCGCAAATTGCATGACTGTCATGACCAGGGAGCTTGGATATTAGGTAGCTTGTTTTTTTAATGTAAAAAAAATCTAAAGAATTTTTTGCTTTTATAACTAATTCTGTTAAATATTTGCATCCATAAGATGCATGGATTTTTAATTAAATAACAAAATTTGTGTTTATTCATTTCAGGATGATGATTTCAACAAGCAGTTAGAAGCATCGCCGCTGGTCAAAAATGAAGTTCCAAAGTATTTAACTGGTTCTGAAGAATTAGAAAGAAGAAGACTTCTAGATAATGCGATTTCTAGGAGAACTGATGATGCCGGTGTTCTAGAAAATGAAGGTACAGCTTCACTGAACAATAATTCAACTGAAAAAATAGATGATTGCAATGAGTTCGATGGAACAGTAGAACAAACTTCGGGATTGACTGAGAGCATAAAGCTCATTAAAGTTGCCGAAAGTAATCTAATTGCAAGAAACAAAGAACAGATGGAGGTGGATATAAACGTTTGCAGAGAGAAGGAAGTCGAGGTTTGTCTTTTAAATTTTGCGATTGGGTTGTGGATTCTATCTTTTTGTGGTAGTTTGCAGCATTTTTTTATTCCGCCATCGATTTTTTATCTCGAAATGAATCTAGTTTAATTTAGATATCAGTGAAGGACAGCCCGCTTTTGATCCGAAAAGATTCTTTTAACGATCTTAATTTAATGCCTGGATTGCATAAATTTGTTCAAAATGGCAAAGTGGAGGTAAATTTTTGATTTCTTAGTACCTTTATTTCACCATAATATTCATGGCAACATTGTCAGGTACCTTTTGCATTTAATTTTCCAACAAATTTCAGCTCAAAATTGATAAGCCAGAAGGAAAAGATTTCCTCCAACTTATCTTGTTTGAATGCTGCGGCCCGTTAGAAGATCCCAAACAGGTAACTCGAGGTGGATACAAGATATGTGCGTCAGCTGTATTACATGAAAATACATCTGTTGAAGTAATGCGTCGTGTTCTTATTGATTTAGCTGAGGAACTGGAGCAAATATCTCGTGACTCATTTTATCCTGGTGAATGTGAAACTTGTTTGAATTTGACTTTTTATTAAAGTCTCCTTCAGTAATTGGTATTGTTTAGAAAATAATGCAACGGGCTCAATGAAATATTTTGCTTTAGGCGAAAAGCTACCCTATTCTGTAAGTAAATACTCTTTACGTTACCTGGAGAAGCAGTACATTTACCCGCTAAAGAAGAAATCTTCACGTTTCCCACGAGCTATTTACTACTGCGGATTATGCCACTATCACATCTGTTCAATTTCTCAAGCAATAACACATTTCTTATCACGAGAACACATTGACAATAAGGAGGTTACTGTTTAACTATATTAAAGAAATTTTCTAAACAGTCACAGTTTTTATGGCGGGGATTTTTTTTAAGCTGGAAAGATTTCGTTAAGTATAAGGTCTCCATGTTTATATTATTTCAAATTTTTATAGGCCGTATTTTTTTCCGCATATGTCATACGTGCTATAGTCATCATGGATTATAGTTCTTTGACTTAATAAAAAACAGTTATAGAAGGAAGAGTCGCTAAAAAAATTAGAATGTTTACCAGAACCGGCCAAAGAGCAAATGTTCAAAATAGATCAGATTATTCGAGAACTGTATGTTTTCACGAGGCTCACGGATATACAATATGAAGTCGGGTCACAAATTGCAAACTTGTTATCACATTTTTTGCAAAGCGAAACCCGTAAAAGTGTGCTTTTCCTAATTTCGTAGTTGAATATTAGATCCAGTTTGAAATTATCATGACCAATCAAAGTTGTGCTCACGTCTGTATTGGCCAGCTCTGCTTAAAATCATAAAGGCTTCTATAACTTATTTTCATCAAATTTGAAACTATAATACTTTGGATGGCTGAAGGCAACATATGATACATAATCATTCAGATGTAGGGTCTCTTTGGTTTTATTAGGATTTTACGACTTTGAATCCTGTATTAAAATTCGTTCTAACGTTTTCGAAACATGCAGATTTTTCGGTAATGGTGTACGGTTCATATTTGACGAAGCTAGCTACTCTGCGGAGCGATTTGAATTTAGCATTAAATTTCCCAGAGGAATATTCACTTGGTTACACATTGTCATGGGTCAAGAATATTCTAAATGATATAGCAATAGGTAATTTTTTCTTTATGTGCTCTTTCGCTTTTTGAATCATATGCCTGATGTAATGGAATAAAAAAATGAATTCTTACCTTTCAGGGAAGGATTTTACTATCCATTCTATAACTTCCGATTTCCAACGCCCAGATCCTTCGATTCACTGCGTTGTAAACTCCGTTGCAGTTGTTATTACAACAAATTGCGTTCGACAGCAGCGTGCTACTCAGCTTATTAATTTGTATTGTGCGATTTGTTTACAGTTTAGAATTCTTGCCACTGTCTTTCGTTCATGGGCTGAGGTATAGATAAATTTTAATTTTTACTTTGTAAACTTTTTTTGTATTTCGAATATTCGTGTCCTTAGAATTGTTCAGGAAATGTGTAAGAATACAATCCTTCATCGTGTGTTTCTGCATTTTATTTAGAACATAGTGTACACTTAGATGAATAAAATGCGGCTAGAGTCGGCTTTGCTTGAAGCACACTGTTTCATGTAAGCTGTCGAGACCATCCAGTGGTACTGCATTTCTTAAATTTTATTCTTAAGAATCTCTTCTCAAATATTTTTGCTATGATTGTTTTTTATTTTTTTCAAGAGCAAAGTTAAAAAAATAAGTTCAATTTTCTCATTGTTTCAAATATTTTTGTAGCTGTGTTCGTTAACCAATGTGCAGTTGGGTGGTTTGCCAAAACTTGCGTTCGATATCATATTAATTTATTATCTACAGCACAAGGGATTACTTCCTTTCGTCTTCGAGGTATATTTATAAATTATTCCAGAAAATTTCAATTTTTATATAAAGGCTTAATTAAAGGCTCGGTTTATTTTTGTCAGAAATTCAGAAATAGGGATGTTTAGCAGGAAAGAATAATACCTATATCCAAATTTCAGATATCTAATGCTTACTTTAGGCCAACTAATTTGTATCTATTTTATACTACGCGATCAAGTAGAATCTTTGCAGATCCTAAATGAAGAAGAAATACAATTGCTAGACAGCGAAAGTCTCCAATTTGAGCATCAAATGAATAAGATAGTATGTTCTTCTCTTTTTAAATTCTGTGAAATGGAATGTATTTTTAAAACTTACTTTTCGCGTTTGTTTTAGAATACTAGCTTTGATGCCGGTGGTGAAGAATGGAATTTTGGTGAACTTTGGATTGGTTTATTCCGCTACTATGCTATTGAACACCCTGTTGAAGAATTAATACAAATACGTTGGCGAAAACGATATTTGTTCGAAAACTGCACACGATGGAACAGGAAGCGGCTTGCGGTTGAAGGTTATTTCACTTTGATTGTTTAGTGATTATTTAATGAAATTTCAGTAATTAGATAAAAATAATCCTAGTTTTTAATTTTTCGAATTTCTTCATGCTAAAATCATATTTTTTCCTTATACAAAAGATTCTTGCACTGTTGAAGAGAAATAGAATTAAAATAATGTTTTCCATAATCGCATTTTTTAAGAAATGTAAGCATAACTTTGTCATATATTTTTGTTCTTCAGATCCATTCGCTCCAGACCACATAATGCAACCTCAGCAGCGTATTAATGGTTATTTCTCGAGCTGCTTTTTGTCTACTTATTTTTATTTTGCTTTACCGCGCACTGTAGTTTGTTCGCTAATTCCCTATTCCGTTGTAACGCCTGGAACCGTTGATGTACAGAAAAAGGTGGTTTTTCTCCATTGTATGAAAAAATTTTCATGTAATGTAACTTTCTATTTTTTTAATTGAATTTAAAGCACTCTTTTTCATTTCAATGTCATTATAGAAACGCAAGCGGAGATCGAGAAAAACCACGTTATTGAATGATTCCTGCACTGATGAAGCTGCACCAAGTAATGATCAGCAAAATAATAGGAGTGATTCGGACGACATTGGTAATTTATACAATGGTTTCTTTCCTAAATAAAACTGGTGCGTCTCCAATAACAGTAGTTTCCACAGCTTGATATTTCTTTTCTCTAATTTTTTTACTTCAATTTTTTAGACGTGAAAAATCTGGAAACGAGTAAGACACAAATCACAGAAGCAAATACAAGTAAGCAAGAGATTAATGTGTTAACTGAAGTTGGATTGGAAACTACGACGCAGATCTGGAAACACGAGGTAATTTTCGAAATTTAGTTTTCCTGACTGGATATCGTAGTACGCCAACTATGAATGTATTTTATAAGTAAGTTTTATGATGAAAAAAGCCTTATTCCAAAATACGATAATAAAGTATTGCCAAAAAATTTTTGGGTTCCTGGTTGCGGTTTTGCATCCTGAGATAATTTAGAGCCTGAGGAAACAATTTTTCGTCATAAAATGGTCAATTTTGTGGATTAGTTGTAAAAATTTTTTACCTCGATTCCTGTAGTTATCTGTTCTCTAATAATATTTTTACTTTTTTCATAAACGAAAGTAAGAATAAACGATGCAGGAGAGATCAGATGGAAAGAGAAACTAGCGAATGGGATGAATTTCAATACTTTTGGAATTTTAGATGAATTAAGTTACAGTAACAGTAGATAAATTTTTAATACTTCTCGGAATTTTAGATGAGTGAAGTTACAATAGCAATAGTGCAAGTAAATTGCAGCAGTAGAATTTTGCTGCCGATAAATACACGACAGCAGCAATGGGAGGGTGATGTAAATAAGTGAGATTTGGGGTAATTAAGCATATCATTTGGCTATTAGGAGTCTATTTACTCCTTCTTTAATTGTCTGTCCCTGGTACGACTTTAACTTGGCAATAGTTAAAAGCGGTAAATCTTTTCAATGTTGGCAAATCGCTCTTAGCCGAAGAAACTGGCTGACTTCACAGACTCAATCTAAGCAAATTATGGCTTGAATCATGACAATCTTTCAGTAAAAGGTTTCCAAAAAAAATGTTATTTTGCTTCTTATTTTTGAAGGATGAGAACGATGAGAATTCTTTGACATCTGGGAAGTACCAGGATTTGAAAGCATTAACTTCCGATTACGCTAGCTCACGCCTCGATCTGAATATGTCTTATAATGATTTTCAAAGAGATGATGCTGATGAAACATACTGTGATAATAATGTGACGTCAACTCCCCAGCAGCATAATATTCACTTCTCGGAGCTTCCTTCAGTTGGTTTCACTTCTTTGAAATCTTGGAACTTCGAAGTATTTTCATTCTGAGTGAGTTTGAAACTGTCGAATTTTTGTGTGCTGACCACAAAATACTATGATTGGCGCCAGAAATTTCTTAGAGCGTGCTTGTTTTCAAACCTTATTTTTTATTTATAGAGCAAGTTGATTTTATTGTCTTTATAACTTGTTTTATTGACATTAATACTAAGCTTACTTAACTTTAAAGTCGCTTTAAAATGAAGGCCTCATTGAAATTTGCATTGCTTTGTTTCAGCAAATGAAAGAACTCGAATTATCACTGGCTGACCATAATTTTTATGTCAGGGAAGAATACGACGTACGCTTTCGTAATGGTTTATGTTTGTAGTGTTCCTTCAAATGAATTTTAATTGTTGTGTTCATTTTTATTAAATTAGAAATATTAAGATTTTCAACAGTGAATTTCAGGAAAAAACGGAATTGGCTGAGGCTAGACTTGCTAGTGCTTCAATTTTGAAAATCAGATTTTATGATTATGACGAAATGTCTGTTCGCAAGTTATGGCTGGCTTTAAATAATAGTGAATATAATTATTCGTGGGCTTTGCATTACTTCAATGGCGGATTGGTATGTTAGTTTAGATTGATGTAGCAAAGAAATTACACAGTTTAAACAAGGAAAGTTGAAAGTTGGAATCAATTTGAAATTCTAGGGAAATAATCTAAAAAACTTACGCATTTTCAACTGTTTCATTCCATGCCGATTTGCGGTGTAGAGTGTTGCCTCGCTAAAGTATAAGTCCTCGCTGTAAAGCATGCTTTTTGCAGGAACCAGTGGTACGATGCACATGTTGTGGTGTAGATGGCCATTTGCGAGAAAACTGTCCTGAACTCATGATTCCAAAACCCAAGAATTTCCCACCATTAACTAATGCACAAAAAAAAATAATTGATCTTGTCATCTTCGATATTTTCAGTAATTCATTTTAAGCGAGATTTTTAGATTAAAGTTTTGAAGTTTTTGAGTTTTTTATAGAGATAAATGTATTGGTAAAGTTGCATTCGTCAACTGATATATTCAGATCCATGGGTGTTTTTTTCAAAATTGCACTTTCTAAAATCTTGCATTTCTTCCTTATTGATCATTATTTCTTATAAGAGATAAATCTAAAACATAGAAGAGTGTGGAGAAGTTTAACTGCATTTTCTGCATTCCTAAATCTTTTCTCTCCCAAATTCAAATTTCTTGTTTCAGAAATAATTGAAGAAAAGCTGTGCTAAAGTCAGAAAAGAAAAGGAAAGAAATGATTCCGAAATAAAAGAAATTAAAGCGAAGAAATATTGTAGAAAAGAACTAAATAAATCAGGCTTTTCAGTAGGAAAGAATATCAGATGTTTGCGAAATAAATGTTAGCAAGTTACAGGGATTCTAATTTTCATCAAATATATTTTTCAGATACAATGCGAATAAGACCCTATTATGTGCACAATATGTCAGCGTTATGTCGCGAACTGGAATATTGCCTTCGTCGTTTTTATCGTACTGATTGTCATCTTTCATTGTTCGGTTCAGCTGGAAATGGATTCGGTCTTTTAGGTTCAGATGCTGATATTTGTCTTCGATTCGGACCAGGAGTGAGGCCTGAAGTAATTTTAAAATAATTTTTTATAAGTCTGATCTTCCATTTTTCCAGTTAAAATATATAAAAATCAATAATGATAATTTTTGTATATTTCAGATGATATAGATTTCGCAGCTTTGATGATTTTGTAGTAGATATGAAATATTTTTATAGGATATCGATTCGGCAGAAGTCATATGTAAAGTCGCTGAAGCAGTTCGTAAGATGCCTGGCGTTGTATTCGTCTCTGAAATTTTACATGCTAAAGTACCAATCGTGAAGTTTCGTTGTCGTAATCATCTTGAAGCAGAGTAAGTATTTTACATGTAAAGGGTGTGTCTCATTTTTCTATTTGATCGTTGAAATTGCTGACAAAAATAAGAACTGTGGTATAACTGTTCAGACGCGTCTTCCAATCAGATCTGAGTAATTATATTACGGTTTTAGAAATTATTGAATATCTTTAAAATACACAATTTTTGATTTAAAATATTCTCGAGTATCTCAACTGCAAAAAATGTCACATTCCTTTAGATTTCGGTGATTTTTAGTGTATCACTGTATAATGTGCTAGCATTAGAGAATACAAATTTGCTGCGGACATACAGTATGCTTGATAGACGAATCCACAAATTAGGAATAATGACTAAAATTTGGGCTAAAGCTTGCGAAATTGGAAATGCATCGAAGGGAAGTCTGTCGTCATATTCGTTTATCATCATGCTTATTCACTATCTTCAACGAACAAATCCGCCAGTTGCTCCATTCCTCCAAGAAGTTCGTTTCTCTTTGTGTTTTTTCGAATTTTTATTTTTCATTTTTTTAAAACTATTTTTATTTTGTTTTCTATTTATTTTGTTTTTGCTTACTTAATGACATCATATTATATAAACCTTGTAATTATTCAGTATTTTATAAGCATACGATAACCTTCTTTCAGATAGCACCACGTGGAAAATGTAGAGAACCAATAATAATTGACGACTGCGATGTGTACTTTTGTAGTTTGGAAGATTTGGTCAGTTCCTATATTCCTATTTTGTCCTTTTTATCCCTTCCTCTTTCTTTTCATTTATCATTTCATTTTCCTTCATTTACGTTCTTCACCTTGATCATTTTAAGTCTCATTTTTCTCGATGTTGCCTTTTTACTATCTATATTATGGATTTGCGTTAGGAATGGACAGTTTGCAACCAATCAACTGTTGGGGAATTGTGGATAGGCTTTTTGGATTATTTTGGGACGAAATTTGATTTTGCACAAGAAGTTATACAAATTCGACAAACTCAACCGCTAATGAAGCTGGACAAAGGCTGGCAGTCTAAACCGATTGCCATTGAAGATCCATTTGATCTCACTCATAATCTTTCCTCAGGTGTTCATTCCAAAAGTAAGCAAAATTTGGATGGTTTATAAAAATTATTAGCAAGTATTAAAATGGCCTGGCACAGGCAGAATGAAACAACGAATGAAGTGTCAGAAGTTATTGTCACTACAATTTGATAATGCTTGTTAGCGAGATTAATTTAAATAAGTTATTATATGAAAAAAATAATCTAAAAAATTAAATTGAAAGTATTTGATTTTTAAAAATCGAACGGAAATTATTTAATTTAAACCATTTGATGTTCAAAACTATCTTATTTTTTAGTTATTTTCCGAGTGGTAGGTTTAATATAACAAAACTTTTTGCTATTTTAATTAACCCTGAGATTAATGAGTACATGATGGGAAATTGTATAATTTAATTTGGTAGGTTTAATATAACAAAACTTTTTGCTAGCTTTTAATTAACCCTGAGGTTAATGAGTACATGATGGGAAATTGTATAATTTAATTTGGTAGGTTTAATATAACAAAACTTTTTACTAGCTTTTAATTAACCCTGAGGTTAATGAGTACATGATGGGAAATTGTATAATTTAATTAAGTTCAGATTCACTTTCAGCAATGGCATATATACAGAAATCATTTATACAGAGTCGGGAAAAATTTAGTACCTTATTCGTCCCAAATTCAAAGCTAAATCACAATTCACTTATGCTTTATGCGGTAAGCCTTATTTTTTTTCGGTCGGTTTTTTTAACATGTTGTCTTATTAACTCCTTTATTTTTATTATGCTGATTTGTCAAGAAATGAAATTGGTGCAAAAATTTTGTTTGTTTTAATTTCAAATTTTCGTTCCTTGATTCTTTCAGTCTGCTTTGCTTTCAAACTGTCGTGTGGGTAGTGGTCCTCCATTGGATCGCAACTGTTGCCACCGATGTCGACGAATTGGACATTTTGTGTTAGATTGTCCTTTGGGAATGAAACATAAGAAACATAAGTAGTTCTTTAGTTTGAAATTATTTTTGCTTTTTAGTTTGTAAATCAATGAAATGTTTGTATATGAATCTCGACAGTAATGGAAAGCAAAAATATCGTAGTCTAAGGGAAGTGTTTTTAGAATTACCTAGAACTTTATTACCTTGTTACCTAGAATTTCTCACCAATAGTTTTTTATGCGAAATATATTTCGAGAACTCAAAATCAATAAAACATTCATATAATTAGTCAATTAGAAGGCGTGGAAAGATAATGATGAAAATTTAGATAATGGTGAAAATATAAATAATGATGAAAATATTAGATAATGATGAAAATATAAAATAAGCATGGATATCAGGAAAACTAGAATAGCAGTAAACAAATTAAATATAGCGAGCTGTGAAAGTGTATGATATCAATACTGTCCACGAACTCATCATTTGCATTTTACCGAACAATAAGTTCTGATTTCTGATATAGCGAGTAATTTTTCCTTGCATAACTATTCAGTGTACATTTTGCTTGATGTTTTTGGTGCTCAAATATTCTGTACAAAGTATTTGCTTATTATTGAAGCAACTGTTTATTCTATATAACAGCATTAAAACATTTTCATCCTTCGCGTGGAATTAATTCCGTCATATCTGTCTCACTTTCATTTCTTTTCCTTACTCTATGCACTATTCAACGACCATAATTTTCAACGAATACAGCTGCTATGAGTTTTATAACTGTTAATTTCGGTTTGACATCACTGATCAATTGAGCTGAAAAAAACTTGTGGGGATTACCTTGGAAATATTGCAGACAAATAAATTAATGATTTTTACTATCACTAACATTATTTTTTGCTGCTCATTCATTCATTGGAACTTTTAGAAATATCATCTAGAATATTCCAAAAACTCTTCCTCTTTTGTTGGATTTTGTATATAATTATTTTGTAGGTAGAGGTAATCTGGAAAGCTCCTGAACTGATGCAATTCCCGGTACCATCAAGGCAGTGATAATGGAAATAATTTGAGAACATTTCAGCGATAAACGATTAAATAAAACATAATGTGAAATAATGTAGAAAACATGTTATCGTTGTTATTGTTTTGCTATCTCTCAAATATAAAAGTGTGTTGATGATATATTAAATACCACATCATTTATAAATTATCGCCACTTCTATGCTGTCTCTTCCACTAACGTTTTTAAGATGTTAGATGCAACATGTTGTTTTTGACCATTTATTTTCCAGTAATTAATCCTTAATAAAATCGTGTTGGGAAATTGATACAATATCATATCTAATGATAACTAAGTGCGATATGTTCGGTCTCTTCTGCAGGCGGTTTGTTTTTTCCACGTGCAGTTTTCGTATGATGAGATAATACTAGAAATGTGATATGATGTAGCACTAGAATTTTTCTTGATTCACCTTTGTTTACACTTTTTTCTCATTATGATTGGTTTTTGTTGGTGTTGGTTTGAATTTTCTGTTAACTAGAATGAGTTTTTGCACTCACTATTTCAGGGTCTTTAACTTTTCTGAATTTCGGGGAAACTTGAATTTAACTAATTAGTAGAACTTTTTTTAAAAGGACTTCCAGTTGATTTTAGTGAAGACAAGTTAGGATATGATTCCCACTTTAGGTTGGGAATGCGCAAAGAACACAACGATATCATGCTGTTTAACTCTGTCTTCCTTTCCTTTCTCTATCATCGAAAGTGTTGTTACCATAAGCCTGAAGCAAAAGCGATAGTCAAGACATTTAAGCGACTTTTCCTTTTTTTGATTCCGTATGTAAATTAATGCTAATCTTTCTGTAAAAGCGAAGTTATGGACTATTGTTTTGGCTTTGCGAATTGATTTGTGTTAGTAGCACCAAAATTTTTCTGAAGACAATCTTGCTTTAAGTTAGAGGAAGAATTTGACTCATATATTTCAGCGAAATTATATTATAATACTTATATTCTTCCGCTACCTCAGGAATACTATTTGATGTTTGTTTTTATCATAGAGATATAATTTGTAGATTATTTTGTCGTAATTTGCTCTATGGTCTATGTGGATTAATCTCCCACTATATTTTACGCTCTTTTTATTCAAATGTTTGATAGGTTAATTTCTAGTAATTTTAGCTCCTTTGTGTCAATTTTGCTTTGCGATATTATTACGGAAATGTCACCACTGCCTATCATTAATCCATCAAAGTTTTTAACCAGCTAAAAGGAGATTAAACTTTAAAGTAGCTGCTTACAACAAATTCAATATAATGCGTGGCAGCGAGCATATCGCATACTACTGTTTATATAGGGCAAATTTTTCAATTATTTGGAAAAATTGAATTTTGGTAAATTAAATTGAGATTACGATAGGTGGATGGAAATGAAATTGGAAATGAAACAAGTGTAAGATCTCATTTTTAGTAGAGACTAGTCCTTCAAATTATGGTTTTAAGTAAGTTTCCAGTCCGTCTTCTCAGCTGTGAAATATAATTTTAAAATAAAAGTTGTATTTGAAGACCGAAGCTGATCCGGTCATGAAATTTTCAGAAAGTTGTCTGCTGAAAAACCAATAAATTATACAGACGAGGAGATTTTGACTGTATAGTAAGAATAGCAGCATATCGGGTGGGTGTTGCTTTTCGGAGGATTCTGTGTGGGTATAAAATTGATGCAGTTAACGAATCCAGTATGGATTCATCACTCAGGTAGGTATATGATTGGATTCATGCAAATAGAGGTTTTCAGGACTTATTCCTAGTGCTTCGTTTACTGACGTTATGTATGCATTAAATGTTCCTGTTTGCTTGATAAATATTTAGTGGGTTAGTTTACATCTTCGTTTTTTCTGTAATTTCAAATTTAGGTGGTGCAATCTACTCCGTAGACATTCATCCAGATGGTACGAAAATAGCCACATGCGGACAAGGTGGTGAAGGTGGTTCTGGCCTCGTGATTATCTGGAATGTAAAACCAGTGATTAACGAGAAAGCTAGTCAAGAGGCATCGTGCAGTCGATTACTCTCTCGAATTCTACACCAAAGTAATTTAGGGAATTCTTATGTTACGCTCTCTGCATCCAGTTTAATTAGAACTGTTTAATTGCTGTCACCTAGAAATATCTGTCTCATTTCCTATTATTTTACAACTTCTCGACATTTTGAGACAGTCTTGTCAAAATATACAGATAAAGTACCTTTTTTGTATGGTATTATATCTCTACGCTACCGCAATCTTTGCTTTCATGTGCAATGAATACAGCTATTAAAATTTTCTATGTAATGTTTTATTAATTTAGATTGTGTTAATTGTGTTCGTTGGTCTCCGGATGGAACATATCTTGGATGTGCTGGTGATCAACAGTCACTAACACTCTGGGAATTTGGTGGTCGAGTTTTTAGTGCTGGAACCATTGGTTCTATGGTAATTTTTTGCGAATGAAATCAGTCACTCTTTCTGTTCATACAAAGTAATCATTCGTAATTAATTACTATGGAGACTGTTTATGATCGATTTTTGAAGCCTTCATTATTCAAACATCATCGTTATTAGCTTTACATCTTTGTTTGAAATCAAAGCAATTAATTCAAATGTTAAAATGTTTGTGTTTGAAATAAAAATATATTTTAGGATTCCGTTAATGTCGAAAAATATCGGGAAAAGTATCGATTGTATGGACATTCTTTAGATGTGTTACATCTTGAATGGTCTAAAGATGGCCGCTATCTTGCATCTTGCGGAATGGATCATGCTGTGATCATTTGGGACGCTCATAATTTGCCGAGTATGTTTTTTTTTTTGGAATGTCATTGTTTTGCTATTTGTGAATCCCTATGCTTAAAGAACTTCGGAAATTTTTTCTTTTGCCTTGTAGGTCATTCGAGTGAATGGGTAAGTGATGAAATTTCATTTTCAGACAAAGTGGTATCATTAACAGTCGAACGGGGTGGACATCAGGGTATTGTGAAGGGAGTAAGCTGGGACCCAATTGGAAAATTTCTCGCTACGCAGTCTGCTGACAAGTCTGTGAGAATCTGGACAACTGACAATTGGCAATGCATTAAAGTAGTCATGGATCCTTTCATTGAGGTTTGTTAAAGAAAAATTACTAGCGCTTTACAGCTGTAAGCCATCACCCATTAGGAAATCATAAGAATTTCTGGAATTTTTTAAGACTGAAATGTCAATTAATCGATCAGTTAATCGATTACCGCTTCAGTTTTTTACATTTACGGTTTTTTCAGTCTTTCAGATTTCTTGCAGAAAAATTTATTTCATTCACTTAAATTCAAAAAACAATTTGAAACGCGAAGAATAATTGCATATTATGTTTTTGCAGAGTAGCCAGTCAACCATGTTTTGTCGATTAGACTGGTCACCAGATGGTACTTATCTAATAGCGCCATGTGCCAGTAATAACTCCGGGCCAACTGCTCATTTGATACGGCGAAAGGTAGAGAATTTCTGTGCAGAATTTTCACATACCTCATTCTCTTACTTATCAGTTACTTATTTTGTACTAAACTTATTTTTCAATAAGTTTATTCAAGAAAGGAAATACTTTCATTTGATACTAGGATTGGGATACTACGTTGGATCTAGTTGGTCATCGAAAAGCTGTAACAGTGGTTCGGGCATGCCCTCGTATGATTGAATATCAAAACTACAAGGTTTTTTAATTAAATTTCTTTAATGACTTCATAAATACTGAGAACTTCTCTTACAAAACCATTTCATCAGTTTTTCATTTCACTTCAAGTTTTTCATTATTTTATATATTACTAGTTTAATTGTCTGTCCTACCTTATTTCTATCTATGTGTGTTAGTTTCACATAAGACTTTGGGTTCTATGATTCTCAAGTTAAAGAAAGAGAAGCTTTATTGCAGGGCAATCAAATTCAAGTAAGCTGTATAGCAATGGGCAGTCGTGACAAATCATTAAGCGTCTGGTTATTGCCGAATGTGGATCGACCTTTAGTTGTACTATACAAACTTTTTAAACATTCCATACTTGATTTTTCCTGGTAAACATTTTTTAAATCAAACTTGAAAAGTTGTTTACAACTTGGTTGACCATAGTTCGCTCTGATCGCAAAAGTTATCTGATAGCAGCTTTCTAACATTACCTGGTGCAGTATCGATGAAGCACCATTTTAAATTATTGCAGGAATGATTATCATCTAACTATATGCTCGATGGATGGAACGGTGAAATCAATTGTGTTTGATGCAAAAGAATTAGGACGGTTGCTTACTTCTTCTGAAATGGTATTTTTAAAGATTCTTTTAACCTGATTATTCTCCATTCTTTTTGCCACTCTACTGGCATAATTTAGTAAGAAAAAAAGAAAGACATGTATGAATTATGATTTACATTTGTTGTGGTTTACCAATGTGTTTAAGGGCGATCTATGTGAACGAATATATAGTCGTCGGCCATTACAATATTCTTCTCGTCAGCTAAATAATGGACATCAGCTGTTGTCTACCAAAGATTCTAGCAGAATGTTTGTCGATGATCTGAAAAAGCTTCAAAGCAAAAAGCAAGAGCCGGAACAATCAAAACTTCACGACAATGATTCCTTTACTTCGTCACAAGTGAAAGAAGTTCCTAGCAGTCGACCCATTGTCAGTACATCAATCTCGTGCGATGCAGGTTTTGCTTTGTTTTTATTTGATCCATGATCTTTTTGGGGTAAAATGATGAATCGTATATTTAGCTGATTCATTTTTCTCAATGGTCAGAGGAGGGCATTTTGTTTTGACATATTCAAAATGGATGAATGATCTACCAGTTCGGATAAAATGAAATATGCTATTAGTCTGTTCTATGATGTTATTATTAATTTGCGTATTAATTTATATTTGCAATTCAAATTAATTGTCCAGAAAAGATGCCTGTTTCATCGGAATTACCGAAGAAACAAACCGAACTCCGGACCAAATCAGGGAAAAGAAGAATACAGCCTGCTTTCATTGCCTCTGTTAGTGTTCCTGAAGCTGAAATAACTACTACACCTATTTCCACGGAGAAACCATCAACAAGCAGGTCAAAGCCTTATAAAATAGCATATTTTATTCTATTTTGGATTTTTAAATGTGTTCTGAATTAAAATACTCCTTATTTTAGTTATGAGCCATCACAGGCTTCATCTGTGCATCTTTTGGCATCCCCATCCAAAAGTAGCGGCCGAATATTGGTAAGCAGCATTGAAAAAGTAGAAGTTACTCCAAGGATTGAAGAACCGATGGACACACATCTTTCGACATCCAAAACCGAACAGGTCACCTAATTTTTTATTGTTCTAACGAAGACATTCAGAAACTAATAGTTACCGGCGCTAAATTGTCAATTTCTTATAGGTTCTACCTCAATTAGCATTAAAACCACTATTGCGTCCTGCTCCTTTTCCGGAATCATTAACAGTCAATTTGAATGATAATCGTTCTATTACTTTTCCTATTCCTCAGCAGCGCCGATCACTGTCGATATCCGTTCCTCCAGTAAGTTGCAATTACCGTGGTTGTAGTACTTTCTTTAGTTCACTGAATGATATTGCATTTATTTGATATTCAATCAAATAAATGCAATATGTGATACATTTCTGCTTAGAAATATAAAATAAGTTAGGATCATAACACAAGAATAGAAATTAATCCCGACTGTAATCATTCAGTTAACTTTTTAATACAAAATTTTTTTAGAGTTGCTTGAGTAATTTTCATTAAATAAATAAATAGTTAGGAAGAGTTTTTAATAAATTTTTGCTTAAATTATCTTGTGAAAATGTTTTTGCTTGTTATCTATAATTTAATTACAGACTGAAATGTGTTCAGTAAATAAGATTGATGTATTAAATGAATATGAAGTTGCGGCAACTGTAAAACTGACGAAGTTATTTGGTATGAAAGATGCAACAGTGCTATGGACAGCTTATTTAGATCCAGTTGTATGCTCCATTGCTGCTAATAGGTGTTCCATTTGCTTGAAGTTTCCATTTGCCTGTAGTATTTTGAAGAAAAACTTTGAATTGTTACGGTTCTTCTCTTGAAAAAACATCCATTTAAATCGTTGTTGCAAATATCAGCTTATCTCATTTGATTAATGGAAAATGTTAGCTCAGGGTTTTAAACAAACTTTTTTCAAATGGTTCTCTTACAGTCATTGGTTTGTAGCTGGTTGCTACGATGGCAGTATCCACATTTATTCAACACCTTCCGGTCGATTACATGCGTTCTTTACTATCGATTCATTACCTTTCATAATTCAAGTGCATCTAAACTATCTTTCGATTTGCTCATCTCAGGGAATGGTCTATTCTTGGTTAGAATTTTTTCATTTTCCTATCACTTTGGGAGATAGATAATCATAAAGCATTACAGTCTTGTTTGTTTTTAAAAATTTTTTCTTTTTTTTATTTAATTTCAATTGATTTATATCGGGCTCCCTTTGATTTTTCAGAATGCGAGAATTAGTAGAAGGCGAGGGTTCTCTGGAAATAATTCTTTTTTTTTCAAACATTTTTGTAGTATTAACGCCTTCTTTTTAGGAATATAGAAATTAGGAAATGTATTATGTCAAGGAGGTCAATTGTTGATTTCTGCGAAAAAGGTAATTTTCAGTTTGTTGCAAAAAATGAATTATTTATTGTTTGCTTTCGTAATTATTATCAAAATTTACAAGTACTGTGATCTGATCAGTTCAGAAATGGGAGTCGTCCCAAACATGCGAAATTCTTTCTTGCTAACAACTGGACAATTTACTGCATTTTCATTCATTCCGTTTAACATGTATCGATTTTCTTGATACCGATATAATTAATTTATAGATTGCAAAGTAGTTTCTTGTACATTATCAGACATAGGCGAACCTGTCATTACTCTTTCAAATGGGAAAACTTACTCGTTTTTGCTGTCGCTGGATTGTTGGTAAGAAACACTTACTAGTATTTTCCTAAAGAGAATTGGAATATGTTGAACATTAATTTGATTTGGAAACAAAATATATATTTTGAAAAAAAAGTTCAGTCCTTGATTTTAGGCAATTGCTGTTCGATGAAAAAAGCATCCTGCCTAGATTAAGTATTCCATCAGTGAATGCTTCAGCTAGTGCTTTACTTGGTCCTATAAAAAGGTTGGTTGTTTGTTGAAGCTTTTTCTTTTTTTGCAGTTTTTTTGATCCATTCTCTTATTAATCTTAAAATGGAAATTACTGTTTTTCAGCAGCCCAATTCATGTGAACAGTGAAGTCCAGATCAATGCCACTCATTCATTCTTAGAAGAAAGGCTTTGCAGCGCACTTTCATTAAGACTTCCTAATGATTTTCGTCACTACCTCAATTTATATGTACGATCTCTTCTTCAACATGGTGAGAGAATTGTAAATCATATTTTCCGGAAAAATAATTCATAATCCACTTGTATCTTAACATATGGATTTCTGGATTTTTAAATTCATGTTTTGTGATAGCTATAACACAGATGAAGAGTGGTTTTAATGAAAGCCTGTTCAAAAAGAATGATGTCAGTTTGGTTCGATATGGCCATGCTACAGTAACAAAACGGTCCACGATGTCTTAATTATCTTCCGATATCAATAATTTTTTAATTTTATTAATATAATAGTAATTCCTATGAAGTCATGCGCTCCACAAATATTTTAAGTTTAAATTTTGGACTTTCATTGCAGAGCTGACAGGAAATCTCAGAGTCAGTGAGATTTTTAATGAATACTTGGATGAGGAGAGACTAAGTAGAAAAATGCGGAAACTAGTGAGGGAATTTTGAAATTAAAAATGAAAGAATTTTTCGAACAACAGCACCTTCTTAAACTTAATGAGTCTTTTTGATGCGATTAAGCAGTTATTACCCTCACCTTTGCCGTTCTAGGTTGTACTGCAAAGTTGAATGAAATTCTTTCAACATATTTTACGACTGTTTCAATCTGTGGGTTAAAATGCGATGTGCTATTGCGCGAAATATTGGAATTGGCAAAAAAGAGCGAAGGATGTAATGAATTCATTCGCGATATTACGCTACGCCTGGAATCGCTTATTTCTCATCAATAATGCTAATATTCATTCACCATAAAATTGTTGTTTTTCATTACATGTTGCATTAAATTTCTGACAATTATCGTGGCTTGATTCTAAAACCGTTCAAGTTTTAGTGCATGCACGAGGTTCAATCTTGTTCTTTTTTCGACTGTATTTTACTGGTTAAATCTTTTTCTAAAAATTTTTGAAATACATATTGAGCGCTTGTGGGTGATATTAAAGGTTTTTTTATTTTCATC
Organism: Cercopithifilaria johnstoni; assembly: GCA_916381525.1. Classification (NCBI taxonomy): domain Eukaryota; kingdom Metazoa; phylum Nematoda; class Chromadorea; order Rhabditida; family Onchocercidae; genus Cercopithifilaria; species Cercopithifilaria johnstoni. The sequence continues at coordinate 147,112 of CAKAEH010001359.1, forward strand.
AGAATATACTACTACACTTGATGTGTTTCTGCTATGCTTTCATTATCGTGGAATCATTTTTCAGCATTCAAACTGTTACGTGAATTATTGGATAGTAATTATTTTATGAGGTTTTGTAGATCTCTATAAAAAATAAAACCAGAAATACATATATTTCTAGTTTTATTTTTTCTTTTTCTGTTTTAATCATTAGCTTTACTGGATTATGGTTTTCAATGTTTTTAAGAGTTAGCAAAGGAAGTATTTATAACTTTAATGTACGCGTTTGAAGGCGAGCAATCTCTTTATTTGCTTTTTCTCTAATTAATTCAATTCAGCGAAATAGAATTACGCAAGCGTATCACTTTGAACTTATCTATTGTTTCTCCATTATCTCTGATTCTTTATCAAAAAAGTTACTTTTACTACAACAGTTTTTCAGTGTTCTTGTAGTTAGGAATAAATATAGCCGTACTGGAAGGTTGAAGTTCAGAAACCTCTACTTCCTGTTCTGTATGAGAATTAATACTAGCAAAACAATGGCAACAGTACCTGTTCATCTTGTTTTATTTGGTATAGCGCGTGAATTGACAAATTTGTCGGAGCGGAATGTAAATGTACCGAGTGTGTTAAACTGCCGACAGCTGCGACAACTAATATTTCATGAGGCCTTGTTTTTTCACCTCTACTATCACTCACAATTCATTAATTAGTCACTTCGGGATGTGCTTTTTATTCCAATTCGATACTTTTCGAAAGATTTTGAAAATTTTAATTAGTTTTTAAAAGCACTAAGAGCGCTTTGCCGTGAAATTTTACTCGAATAACTTTTTTCCAAATAGGATGGAAATTATGATTAATAAATATTTTCACTTAGTTGAAACTAAAAATGCCAATTTCACCGCCTCGAAGTAAGAATACAGTTATTAAAAGTAGTAGAATAGACGACCTTCCGATTAGACAACTCAAGTTAGTTATCATTTATGAGTGCTAACTCAGTGCCAGATTGATTAATATGGAAGTTTAAATGGATGAGCAACCAAGCAAAACCAGTGTTTTAATGAGCTTTTAACTTTTTAGATACTGAAAGAATTGTCACCAATCGAAGAATGTTGCATGTTAGCTCTAAATCAGGAATATATCGCTAATCACAACGATACATTTACGATCAGTGCGCATTCAGAAATCGCTGTAATACCGCCGATAAATGGTGGTTGAATTTTTGAAAACCTTCCCGAAAGAAATGGCGCTTTTGTCGATGCATTTTTTTTATTGAAAGAAATCTTATTATTTATCAGCATATCTGTTTTTGATTTGTGAAGAGTCATTTCTAATGTCTTAATATGTTAACTTAGGGAAGAAAATAGTACCATAACGATTGATATTTGCACCATTAATTTTCCCGTTTCCATAACAGTATGAAACATTAACGCTCCGAAATATTTAATAGATAATGGCATTAATAAATTGTTTCTTTATTCAGCAAAGAATTGTGAACTGAATAAACAAACTACGACTTAATGCTCACATGCCTTTTTCGATTCAAATATAGCACAAAACTTCAACTTCAAAGGCAATATCTCAATGCATTGCCAATTGTGGACAGTTACCGTTCATTTGTGTGTACCACCAGCTCATGGTTTTGCATCTAAATCCCGCCACAACTTAAGAGCGGTGTGGTTTTCTGTAGTAGGTTATTCTTATTTATGATCCACTAATTTATTTCTCAAAACGCATGGAATGTTATCGGCTTTGTGTTGCTCAATTTGTTTCGGGGAAAAGATTTCTTTTGCTTCCTCATTTATATTGATTGATTAATATTGAAACGGTTGTTGCAAGGTAGGGTAACGAAATTTGCATCAGTATTTGAATTCAAGCATAAAATGCTGTGCATTTTGCAGATTTGATTTCTAACAATCATTTGAAATAATATTCTTTAATGTTTGATACCTGGAAATAAATTAGGTAGTGAATGATGGGAAGATAAATCATGCGAATCGATAAATTAAGTGAGCTATATGCGATGTAAAAATTAATGGTTCGAAAATTAGTGAAATTAAAGAATAAATACGGAAGAAAATTACTATGTAAAAAGTATTCAAATTGTTTGCTATAAATACTTTGGAAAAAGGAAACTCTCGGGGAGAAATAAACATTGAATTCTTACAACTTTTATTTTCTGTAATATTTAGCATATTGTATTAATTAGAAGTGTAGATTCAGAAATTTCAAAGAAAACTTGCAAATTGTTAGGATCGTATTACTGCGTAGATAGGGGCCAGTACAACATCCAGCAGCCGATGTGCTTATACTAAATTTCTGCATTATCAATTTAAAGAATAGCAGTTATTCAAATTCCAACAAAACTCATTGGTAATAGTAATAAATGATTAAATAGAAATTTTTTTTGCATATCTCATAATGAGCAGAACTTAACAAGTGATTAAATACATTTTTTTTGCATATCTCATAATGAGCAAAACATATGATAGCTTGAATTTTTAAATTCCCAGTAATGAAAAAATAAATATGCTCTGAAAGGATTTTATTCTGGTACTGAACTATACAATAATATTGCTCCACAAACAGTTATGGAACCGATTATAAATATCCAATTCAGCTGCATATCGTGCAGTATGAAATAGGAAATCATAACAACTAAGATGATACTCACTGCTGAGGCAAAACTTTTACATAAATTATCCAGATATTTCATCACCAATGATATGTAAATCCCTCCTGAAATAAAAAGAGAAACTTCTGTATTTTTTCACTTACTATTCACTGCTCGGATTTTTCATTCACTTCATATTCTCGTTTTTACTTAATTATCTGTTCATTTAAGGCTTCATCATACTGAATAAACGATTGCATTTGACAACTTAGTGGGAACTTATTTGGTTAGTTTCGCCTTCGGAAACTTATCAACCATTTCTATGATTTGTGACTGTGTAAAATGTCGATCAATTCATGAAAATTTTCGTATGTCTACTGACAATTAATGGAAAAAATGATTAACTTGCCTGTACTTAAGAACAGAATGATAGCAATGACAACAATATTGTAACCGTAAAAAAATCCTTTAGTAAAAATTCTGTTCCATTCAGAAAGAATGCATCCTAAGGCTGCAGTCACTACGCCACAGCTATACATTTGAAGATTCCGAATCCAGAACGGTGTCTCACTGCCGTCTTTAAGCAAATGTTCAAAGTACACACCTGCAAATTGGCCAAAGAAATCGAGATTCCTATCATTTCTGAATTTACAACTGTCTATACTGAGATTCAATTAACATTTTCTAACACACATTACCAACCACCAAAGCCTGCTGTCACACATGTGAGTAATACAGCACCCAATCCTACCACGTAATTTTCATCGTTTTTCTCCGCAACATTTCTTTCGTTTATGCTAACCTATAAATTTATATCAGTTTTAGAATGAATAAAAATCAATTTCAATTTGAAGGATACGTAATAAATAATGAAATAATATTGTGAAAAACTTTTACCTCAATAGACTCCATCATCATGATGGTAGTTTCCTAAATCTCGCATAAAGAATAAATTTTTCAGTTCGCCAAAGCGTACGCCGTAATAAATAGAAATATTAAACGATGATCATAATAATTTTTCAATGTATATTTTACTTGCATTTATATGTTCTTCCAATGAAAGGATAATCAGCGCAATAAGAAAAATAAATAAGCATTATGCATTTCTTTCATTTAATTCTATTACTTCCTACGAACGAACACTGAAAGTACCTCCACAACAGCAACACCGCCGGAAAGCAAGAAAATTGCAAGCCATCGTATACTAGAGAATCGTCGTCCAAGGATAATCATCATGAAAAGAGCCGTAGTGACCACTTTAAGTTGAGTAGTAACGTGATAAATACCAGCATTCAAGTTTGACAATGCCACGAAATCAAGATTATTTTGAATTGCATAGGCGATTGAAGGAAAAGCCATTTTCAGCAAATCTTTTGGCTTCCCAAAATATTCCTTCCGCATATACTATAAATCAATTAATTGATCTATCTGACAGTTCTTTAAAAAATTATTTAAAAAACTACTATTAACTAGAATTTATATTTAACTCTCTGCTTTACTTTCAAAATTTGATGTTATATCTACAAGAATAAATAGACTATGAAATGACGATAACAACGTCTGAAAGAAATGAAAGATTACTGTGTGCATTTATGCTAATGATATCATCAAAGATTAGATAAGTAACGATGAAGTAAACTTACTCTTGTAAATTCACTTATATTGTAACTATTAATTTGGAAGACAAAGAATAGAGCAATTATCATTTTGATCATTTCCGAGAGATACACAACTGTTGTTGGGAAGTATTGCTGGAAAAGGTTAAATATTTTGATAACAGTTTTTTCTTCAAACCACAGTTTAATTGCACTAAATGGTACGGAAAGAATAGGATTTAAAGAAGAGAGAATTCAGCTTAATGTAACCAACAATTATGTAAATCGTTAATAAAAATATGTAATGAGCAATACACACTGTTAATCTTTTCTGTTTGTAAAGTGCAGTGGAAGTAATAGAAAATCGACAAAATAATACCAGTAATTCAAAAAAACAAAAAATAAAGAAATAAATAGAGCTTGATTAATATTGTATATTATATAAAATAAATAATGCCACTTTGAAATTAACAATCAATAACGAAAATACATTGACATTGACAATGAATATTTAGTTCAGGCATGGGAATATTTTACAATGACCCTTTCATATTGAAAGGATTTTTAAAAAATATAAAACTTTTTAGAATTATGTACAACAATTATACCACATACCAAATGTTTAAGTGTACTTGAACGAGAATATCTCACCATCACTGTATAGCCTGTCCAAACGAAAATCATTTGAATAATAATGAAACACTTGAAACGAAGACTACTTCGTTCTTCATTTTCGTTCATTTTTGACGATGTTAATGGAATGATATCTTCCGATTGGGGTAATTTCCTCCATTTCCCATTAACCAACATTGCTGAAATAAAATGGTAAATTTTGAAGATGCAATATATCAAATCCCTGAATTGAGATATGCAATAAATCCGCATGTACAGCAGAATGCATGCCATAAAAGTGCAATGTACGATTTCAACATCTCTGGACGACTATTTATCACCTATGAAAGCGCTTCTAAATAACATACACCTAAAGAAAGCAAAACCAATTCAAGAAATAATGCTGGTGATGAGTGTAGAAAAGAAAAATTTAGTGAATAGCATATTCGAAGTTAAATATTTAATCATCCACCTCAAAAATATTTTTTATGAAATGAATTCATATGCTTGGGTGTAATAGAACTGAATGGGATTTTGATGGAAACTCCGCCACTAAAACGGTTCAGATCATTATGTATCCAAAGATGATTAATCATTACGTATCCAAGGATGAAAACCGCGATCATACGTTATTTCAAAAAAGCAAATGAAGAACAATGATTAACGCCAATCAATAGATCGTTCAAATAAAAAAAATGGTTGTCACAAAAAATCATTTTTGTTCTCTCTGTGAATGGTGCCTTACTTTCCACTATCATTATTGTCAGAGCTAAAAATTTTCACGGCTGGAAACAAACATTTTTTATTCGCAGTTCGATTTAGCCCAAACAAATTTTTAAAACTATACGGCTAATTTCTAGGTTGGGACTAGAACTTAAGCACTACATATTTTCAAACCTAGATTCAAAAATATAACTCCATCTGACATCTCGTTGTCAATACTGTAAAACTTTATAACAATAATTTTCCATCCTATACCCGCAACCACCTTCTACAAACTATTGCAGTGCTATTAAATTTTGCAAATAATACAATCTAAATGTAAATGGATGTATGGAACGTATATGCACATGAGAGCACAAGTGGTTGCGCAAATTTTTGAAAAATATTTAGAATATTTATTACATTTCACTATAGATTTTATAAAGAGTTGAATAAATACATGGCAAAAGCGATCAATAATTCAAAGCACGATAGATATAAGGCACAAATGGTTAAACTAACGAAATTAATAGCAATTTTTAACATTAGCATGAAGCTTAAAATTTAAATGGCTGTAGATTATTCAGTGGGCAAATTTCAGAATTGCGGTTAAAACAAACCTCTTTTCCACATTTTCAATTCCAAATCATTATTTTGTCTTCATGTTCCTATAGCCTTTCAATTATATTTCAGAAAAACGAGATAGACTATTGCAATTACCAAAATATCTTCATTTGTAACGTACAGTTTCCTTAATAAAATCAAAAAGTAGACAATGAAAAAGCATTAGTAGAAAATTAATGATAGACAGGACGGCTTAGAGAAATCTACGCGTTAACAATGAGATCTTACCGCGGTTCAGAACGATCAATGAATTCACAAGCGAAGAATAAGTCCTTTTCATTCAAATATTATGAATAATAACGCTTGAGTTTTTGATTAGACTTAGATAATGAAGTCTTCTAGACTGAAACATCTAATGAATGTATCGTATGAATGATATAAGAAATTACTGCTTAACACATAAAAAATATAGATTCAAGTAATTCATTTTGTGCAAATGAAAATAGCGCAAAATGTACAATTGACAGTCAAAATTCTATCCAGTAGTTGAGGGTTCAAATTAGGCTCGTTTTAAATGCAACTAATTAGAAATCACCACTACTTTTCCGAAAAAGTTGGTTAATAGGCTAAAAATTGGAAATGACAATTTTTTTCGAAAAAGATAAGGAAGAAATCTTTTAACTTATTTCGGGACTGCAAGATTAAAATAATGGAAAAAAACCAATAAATTTTACATCTCATCGTTCGTTATATTCCGAAAGTAGTTGATATTGCAAACGGAGGCAATTAAGATATTGAAGAAACTGGATTGGGCGGAGGACCCATTTGTGAAAGAACTTTGTCCAGCCACTAAAACAAAACATGTGCATTTCCGTTTCACCACCCAACAACGAAATAAGTTGACAAAAAATTAATATCGCTTGAAGAGAAGAGAAAAAGTGTATAATAGAAAAACTACTGTTATTTTCTGCTTGATTCTCCTCATTTATTCCAAATTATTTTGTTGCAAATTAATCAAATCTAAATGTCAACAATGTTTCAAAGTAGAATACATGAAGGACATACCTGTAACGGAGCATGGAGATGTATCTCAACCCAACATGGCGTGGATGTCACATCTTGCCTCTGATATTCTGCACCCCAACCCTTTACAAATGACATACGTATGATTGTCATATTTGTTAGCTCATAAATTGCATCAAAAGAACAGCAACGCGTCGACTCCGCTAATAGCTGGAAAAGAGCAACGAACTTCTGGCCAAAATTAACGTCGATAGAAAGAAAAATATATGGAGAACTAAAATAATTAAAATCTATAAACAAACACACTATCATATTTTTGCATGAAGAAAAAGTATTTTCTAAATCGTTATAAAAAAAAACCTCTCTGAATTTTGACATATCGAAAATTTTCAAGGAAATCCCATTTGTTATTTTACATACTGTTGTAGGATGAAAACTGTGAAAATAATTGCAGTTGCGAGATTGAATGAATATGGCACTTTCACTCTGGCATTCAGCGAAAAGCGTTCCTTGATTTGGGACATAAGTTAGCTTTACTCCTGAAATTCATGGATAAATAATAAAAACTTCCAAGCTTTCAGAAAGCTATACAGGATACAAAAGAGACTGCAACGAAAACTCGAGATGCAAAGGTTAAAGAAACTTATGATAAAAAACGACATGACAATTCACCAAATCTCTAGGACAAGAAATTTAACGATTGTAAATTATGGAAATTGAAACCTCTTCCAATACGTCGTCTAGTTGATTCGATTTGTTGATTCCTGTTTACGTTGGATAAAAGACCAAGGCATATTTTACTAGGATTTGAGGTAGGATCCGTAAAACCATCGATTTCAACAGTTGGGGATGAGACTTTATACTGCTCACCGACACGGGTATTGAGTTCGAAATAACTGATTGTAGCCCAGAACTTCCCTTCCTCATATGGCACCTTAAATGAACTTTGCAAAACGACAAACGAAGAAAGAAATCAGAATTATAATATGAGAGAAAACTCGGATGCAATTTTTTTTAAATCATCATGACAAAAACCAGCACACCTCTATCGTGGTAACGCCATTCGGGATGATTATACTTGCATTCATTTCGTCGTCACGTTTTGACATCATCATCTGGAAATATCATCTTAACTTTCCTTTAGTTACCAGAAAATTTGCATGGAGCGTCATATCTAAAGGTGAACAATCAACAAGTTAAGAATAAGCATTGTAAATGAAAAAACCGAAAGTAATCTTCTGCAAATGAATAACTGAACTTCTCTAAATACTTAAAGATCAATAAAAAGGAGGAATCAAAATTTGACCGAGAAAACACAATATGCAATGTACATCATAAGAAAAGGAAATCCTGAGTGAAAATTTGGAAAAAAATGTCAAAAGCTAGAACGAACTGCATCACTATAATGACTGAAGTCAATATTGCATGGCATCGATGAAACCGATGGGCCCGTCTGCAATCTGGAAATACGTAACAGCCGTGGTATAATATGCGGCGGAGGTTCGGTATACCGTGGTACCAAAACTGGAGGCAAAATACCAGCACTTTCCACTCTTTCGTAATGGTATGGATTGATACAAACATCTTTTTGACCTGATTCGTAACAATAGCGACAGTCATCAATTGCTTTCAGTTCATGATGAGATTGCAAATCTGGCCAACGATAAACACGACAGTAAATCACATGAGGCAATGCTTTTCGATGCGATATCTAAAAATTGTATATAACATACAGAGGGTAAACCATTACATGATTTGCCTGGGAAAACTAAATATTCTTCCCGTGATTAGCAGAACGGATTCTGTTATCAACTGTTTCCGTATTGTCCAAGAATATTCAAGTATATCTTCCAAAAGAGATACGTGTAACAAAGGCAAGCGTTTAGGAAAGATCGCAATGTGAAGGTTTAAATCTCATTTTTATTTCTCATCTTCTCAATACTATTTTCCGAGCTACTTATAATCTCCAAATTTATATCCAATCATATTGAGCACTATCTAGCCGTTACATTTCGCTACAGAAAATTTATATTACTCTCTAATGAAGAGCACAGATTTTCAATCCAATTTATTTCAAAAAATGTATAGAGGAAAAAACAGACCTGTAATCTGCCGTCAAGTGAACGTGGTATGGTGACGCAGTCTGTTCTTTGACGTCCTTGACACTGCAGTGCCATTTCTAAACTTGCTAGTGCTTCTTTGTTATGTTTTTGTAGTTTTTTCATCAAGCTATCGATAGCTTTTTTTGACCAGCTCTCCTCTTCATCCCCTGTAACTGATACAATTCCAAGTAATAATGTTTAGCACTTCTCTGGGAAAGCTTATTATAGAAAACACTATGCCAAGTTACGTTTGCAGCAAAGCCAAAGAAAACTGAAATCAATGTGAGAGACCTTGCTTCCATCCAAGACGCTTAGCCACAGCAGTGCCACGCTGACCGAGCAAATTCTCAAACTTCATTCTCTTACTTATTGCACCTGAAATATGAAATGAAATCTGTTCAACTCATTGCTTATCATATTACACGAAATAATGCACATTTTAGACCAGAGCGCTTTAAAAAAAGCATGGCGAGAGGAGAAGCGCAAAAATTACATAAGTTTGAAGACACACAAAAAGGAGGGTGTTCTTGTAAATGAAATGGAAAACGAATTTCATTAACTAAATGAAGTTTTCATAATTGAAATTGAAAACAAGAATTAAGCAGAGGCCACCGCAAATAGATCAATAAAAGAATAGGACAGTTAAGTGGTTAAGTTCACCAGTTAATGGATAAGAATGCAACGAATTGTAATAACAACGTGAGACGTGTCGTTGCAGATATGAAAGAAATCACTGATAGGATTACGCGAGGTTATGTGTCATTCGGGTGAAGGATGGATGCTCAGTCAACTCCCTTAGAGGGTTCACTGATAAATGATAAAGAAGTAAATCGAAGCGCCAAGGTATGACCATTACAGTTGTGTACGCTCTTCTGTAACATAAGCTATGAAAGAGTTGTTTTAGGCACATCGCTGCATCATTTTAGCCTCGTGATGTCAGAGTTAAGAATTCGAATAAAATTGATATTTAATATTTTAAGGGGAATTCTCTTTCAAATATTGAATATTCCTTCGAAATCAATCAGTTGAATGAAAAAAACTGTACTCCGAAACCGGTAAGATATACTTGTATAAGGAATATATCTTTTTTTCGGGATTTCAATATGCTGATGGAAAAGAACCACAATTTGGATGACAGGAACATGAACGAGGCGTTAGAAAATAGCCTTCAAACGAAGAAAGATGGAAGTCCAAAAGGTGTAGAAAACGAAGTGACATTCAGTGATAGGGTAGGTGATTATTAGTCTGATAATCAACGATATTTCTTAGATTTTGTTTGATTCTACTTGATTCTATTTGGTGTTAACATTTTTAAATCAGAAGCTAAACAGATAACCTAGTTTTAATTAGAATATTATTTAAAATAAATTTGAGTATTTAATAATGTGGTCGATTGTAAGAAGAAGGCAGAAGAGGAGAGCTAAATTCATTCTTTTCATTTTCTATTATGCATTTTTGATTGATAAATTAATTGCCTTACTCTCTCTATAAGTAGTTAATGTTAAAAGTAAGGAGTGATGTGCTGTGCTGCAATTTTAGGTGATTCGTACCATTGCCTCAATCAGTAGTGGTGGATTATGTCCTGCTGATATGGATGTTGTCGATCAAATCAATGCTTTGTTTCCAACGGAACAGTCATTGTCACAGTTGGATTCAGTGATGCGTTCTATAGAGGATGAAATCGTTGACTTGGATTGTCAGCTGGCAAAGCTTGTTGAAATGCATGGGAAAGCTGGTACTGAAGGGGACCAAGCCTTACGTGAGGCTAGTTGTTCTTTTCTGTTAAATAATTATGATTGACTCATGCTATGCACGTAATCAAAGATTAAAATAGACCAAACTTTTTTTTCAGATTTGTTAATGATACTTGAGTGTTTAGGCTCATGCGGCAATGAGAGACTTAGAAGAACGTGTACGTACGGTTTGTTTGAAGACACAATCATCAGAAAGTGTTGTACAGGAAATGACTCGTGACATTAAACAGCTTGATGTTGCAAAACGGAATTTAATCTCCTCACTCAAAGCTCTTCATCACCTTCAGATTTTGCTGACTGGTGTCTATTCACTCGGTAAATTCGTCTTGTTGAAAAATTGCTTACATTCAAGCCTAAAATATTTACTTTAGACTTCCATAGTAAACAACAGTTTAAGCGTAGCGGGAAAGTTACTTATCCAATTAGATGGTTGATTCTAAGACTTCGATCTATTATCAAGTTTGTTATCAGCATTTGCAAAACGTTGGCTACAGCTTCTCAACTTTTAGAATAGGAGAAAAGTGAATTTAAGATGACCGCATTCACAATTTATGACTTATGAACTGACTTGAAGGATCATGGATAGATCAACATCGATATGGTGATATTGCTTCGCAGTTACCGGCTGTTTTGAATGTTTTACAACTTTTCGGTCCTTATATGGAAGTGGAACATATCAAAAATGTCGCTGAACAACTTGAGCGGCTAAAACAGCGATTAGCTATTCAACTTGTGGCGGATTTAAAACATTCATTCCAGGTTTTTTGACTGACTAGTCCATTGATAGTTTCCTTTAAACCAGAGTTATTTTTTCGAAAACAATTCTTTTTTCTGAGATATTGATGATTTAATTGATATTCAGACAGGAGTCTTGAATTCTTCGGTGACTGATATGTGTCGTGTTGCTGCATCGTTAGATCCAGTCATACGAGAAGATTTTTGCAAATGGTTTATAGATCATCAGCTTTCCGAATATACTGTGCTTTACGGTGAAAGTGAGAATATTGCTTGGATTGACAAAATTGATTTAAGGTTATTTCAAAATCTGGGCTTTTATCAAATTCTAATTTACTGCTGGTATATAGTTAGACATTTGTTTTTTTGTAGATATCGATGGTTTGTGCAAAAATTGACCGAATTTGAAAAAACAGGTATGATGAAAGTGTTTCCTGCTGATTGGGATATGGGCCGGCGTTTGACTTTGGGATATTGTAATTTGACGAGGTATCTTTTCACTGTACTTTTCATGGATTTTTTGGTTCTTTATGAATATAATACCTATAGATAAACGAAAATTTTAAAAACAATCTCTGCATTAAAAATATTGCCATCGATTCTTCACACAATTTGACAGAGAGATGCTGGAACGAATGATGTCGAGACGTTGGTTAGAACTCGATTATAAAGTACTCGCGCACGCTATCAACCATACAATAATGTTTGAAAATCTACTTTACAAGAGATTTCCGGCAAAGGAAAATTACAACTTTGAAAAGGTATTTTTTTAAGTCATGAAACTGATGTGATCATCTAATAAGATGTTAAAAGCAAAATCGGGAGGTCATGTTAAGAAAGCAAAATCGTTGAGTAAATCGAAAAAATACTGCTGCTTATTAACCGTCAGATACCTTACTATTGGTTGGATTAAACAGAACAGTCGAACGTTCGAACTATAGAGCTTCGTCGGAGATTATTGTGGCATTTTATTGAGCATTTTAACCATATTCGTGAAACACCCTATGTTACTAGGAAATGTTTACGATCGTTATGATGGTTTGTATAATTAGCTGCACATTGGTTGGATGTTTGATTGGCTATGAAGTTAAAAAAATTGACTAATAACAACTTGACCATTTATAATGCTCTTTAGATCGGTATTGAAGAAAAAATAGATTTTTTGTGAGACTAGAGCAGCCAGAATATACAAATAAGACCGTGAAAAATAAAATTTATTCGTGTCTATAATGTTGAAATTAAGGAAACAGTGCTAATATTCAATTCAGATCATTTGGCGAGCATTCGATAAGTACATGGATGTATTTGTGGCAGCGCAAAAGAAAAATTTGGATAGCTTTTTAGAGGAATGTGTAGTAAGGATCAGGAGTGGTGCTGAACGACCAACTCGAGAAACAGCATCGCATGCGTATCCACTGCCATCATCCGCTGATATGTTTCTTTTGTTGAAAAAAATAATTGCCGAGTCAACAAAACTCAGCTCCGATCCGAATTCTTTACTAAGGTTTGGAGTTATATTATATTAATTCAGTTTCTCCCAATCAGTCATTCGTATGATTCAGGCATTATTAACAGCATTGTTTAAAGTGAGAAATCCCATTTTGTCATTCAGTGATGCAGGTGACAGGAGTAGCAAAATTTCTTTGATAATGTAATTTTGTAAAGAACATTGCAAAATCATCACTGGTAAAATTGCTTGTGCGAGACTTTAACTGCTTGACTTTCGAACGTCCGAGAGTGTAAATTTTGTTCAGTTGTGTTTTATACTTTTTTCGTATTTAAGATTTAAAACTCTATTTTCAGGAACCTATTGGAGGTTCTACGCAACTGTCTGCGTGGTTACGCTCATGGTTGTTTAACAGCTTTCTTACCGTCTTTAGCAACTACTCAATTTTCGTCTACTTCAATTTTGCAAACTTTAATGAGGTTCTTTGATATTGCTTACTATTATTTTTTTTATTAATTTGTTCCTTCTTACCTTCAAGTTATGAAATTGACTTAATTAAATTTAATCTTGGTGTAACAATTCGGAATTTTTATTGGACTTATTTTTCAGGGATGAAACTGCGGTTCGCTTAACAGCTGATCAGCAATTTTTTACGTGCTGCTTACTTGCTACTGCTGACTGGTGCGCTGAAACAACACTGCAATTGCAGGAGAAACTAAAGCAGCGAGTACAGGTGATTATGGGCTTTTCTAAAACATTCAAGGAAAGGAGGAAATTCTTCTATTTCCCTTTTACATAAGCTATGATTATCCTGAATTTGAAAATTATCAAAGGATATAGATAATTGCAGTGATAAAAGATATGAGAACTGCTATTTACAAAATTCCCGGGAGAGAAAAATGTAGATGGTAGTGTTAAATATCAAAAGTATGCTTTTTAGATAGCAGACCTACGACAGATCAATTATGATCATTAGATCTATATTTTTTAGAGCATCGATCTTAATCAAGAAATGGAACTGTTCTATAGTATATCAAATAGTGCCCTTTCTGTCTTAGTACAGGATGTAGAGTCCACTTGTGATGCTGCTCTGCAAGCGATGGTGAAAAAAAAGTTAATTTTTCGCGTCTTTCATTTCTGTTTTTTTTCTTTCGGTTATGGGAGGCGTTATACCATCGGATCCCGCGTTAGCAGGTACTGGTACTTGATATCGTGAGTTTATTTTTAAAGAGTCTGTGGCCATGTCAGTAACAGGGAGGTTCGATATCGAACGACAGTCACACTGATATAATCAGAAATTCTTTTAGTTGGAATGGTGTAGAAAGTGTTGGTGACGAGTCATCATATGTTTCATCGATACGAAGTCATCTGCGGTCAAGTGTGCCACTGATAAGGGATTTTTTCATTGACAGACGAAAATATTTCGCACATTTTTGTTTGAAGCTTGCAACGCAATTGGTCAATAAGTTCTTGGGTGCGTTATTCAGGTAGATGTTGAATAATCATGTCACTGATTGAATTAATGAAAGAATAAAGCAGGGAAAAATGCAGTTATAGTGGGAATACTTAAGACAGAATATGAGTAAGATATATTCATGAAGGATTAGTGCTATTTGTTGTAAATGTTGTTATGACATTTATTAATAATAATATTTCAAGGTCTATTAAGAAAAAACGGAAAGTATTCAAGAAAACTCTTTGTCTGCATAAGATGGGAAAATCATAGTGGAATCTTGTCCTTAATTTTCACTTCTTCTTTTGCTATCATCTACAAATATATGATTTTCTTAGGCTATTTCCATTTACTTTTACTATTATGCTGCCATATAATTCATTTTTAACATCGTTCCTAATGTTTTTTGACTGTGTTGTATAGTGTGCTTAAAATTTAGATGTCGGCCAGTGGGTGTCGCTGGTGCAGAACAATTGCTTTTAGATGCACATGCATTGAAGACATTTTTATTATCTATGCCAACGGTTGGATCAGCTACTAACACGAAACCGCCAACAATGTATACAAATGTTGTGGTAAGAACCATGACGAAAGTAGAAATGATACTCAAAGTATGTTTTTGTTGTGCTTTATTTTGCTCTAATCTGATGAACCTGAGCTTGGTTTATATTCCTATGAATGGGATAGGCAATTATTTGATGACGAATTATATGCTCTGATTTCTAAAGCATTATGTTAAATTATGCTTGCTATAAGTTTCAGAAATTAAGATATTTGAGACAAGAACGACAAAAAATTAATCTAATGAACTAAATAACGATTTCAATTTTATTTTAATTTGTTTCATCTTCAAAACATTTAGGTTGTTATGTCGGAGATAAATTCACACGAAGAATTTGTAATGGCATATATGCGTCTATTACCCGATTCGGACTCTTCAGAATTACAGAAAGTTCTAGAAATGAAGGCATTGAGACGTCAGGAACAGACAAGTATTATACAGCTGTACAAATCACGTGTTGAAGTACAAACAGCTGCCGTAGACCCCTGTTGGTTTTCGTATTTTTTTTAGGGCTATTGAATTTGAGAAGAAACTAGTGTAAACTATCGTGGACAGGAGAATACTTTGATATGGAAATTGCTGCCAAATTCTTTGAAACGATGTAAACTTTTACCACTCGAGTGTTAATTTTTTTCTATACTTCGATATTCAGGAGAAATAAGAGTGAAACTTCACAAAATATAAGGATAAGTTTGAGAAGTAATGGAAAAATAGGCGAGGGGAGTTATAATAAGCCTCTCTCGAACTCATCAAAATTTTCATTTATTTTGCAGAAGTTCATGATATGTAAGATAATTTTGGGGCTAAATTTTCTGCAGTTGTAGTGGACGTGCAATCGTCAACGATCTCAGCAATAGGAAGTATCGGCGATTCGAGTATGAGAAGATTGGAACAACTCGTAAAGAAGAAAGCCTAATGCAATGGAATGCGAAGTAATGAATTGTTCATGTAGAAAGATGATCAATGGATTTGTATCGGTGATAAACTGTTGAGCGCTTGTTGAACAAAGGAATCTCTCTGAGCATCATATTTCATGAGTTTTATTAATAAAAAATGGCATATGCAAATTGGACAAAACAGAGTGCACTCCATTCCCAAATCTTTAAATGGACCCGAAAAAAACAATACGGAATAAGGGAGGAGGTAAGAAGTGCCAGATGACATTATGGTTTTTATCTTGTCACGTAGATTTAAAAAAACTGTTTTGGCGGGAAAAGATTGGAGATGGCAAAAAAAGGATAAATGGAATAGAAATTCACGTGGAAGTGCTGAACGAACATGGATTGGGAGTAATGCGTACATTACGTGAAGACAAACATTTTGAATGATTACAATAGGAGTCCTCGCGAACATTCACTAATATGGTGGTCCGATGCAAGAAGTGAAATGAAAGACGAAAAATCACTTCCTTAGTTGGATCCATGGCTATGGTTTCGGGGAGTTGAGAGTTAATTACAAGTTATATTACCCTTGAACTTGAGAGATTAAAGAAGAGTGGCCTTATGAATATATATTTCCGGGCATTGACATCAAGTGATGCGTATAGTTTATATAATCACTCGGCAAGAGGTATTATTGGTGCGAGGGTTTTATTTTTATGAAGCATATTCTTCTGTTGTCGTTATTATTCGAGTTAGGAAACGAATGCGAAGAGAAATTAATGCTAGGAATGATGGTTTCAAGGAACTTACGGCATGAACTCTGTCGATTATTTAGTTATTTCGACTATTTGACTCTTTAGTTCTAAAATTCAGATTATCTGTCCGGTAATTTAGGTTTGGTGAATTACATTTCAACGTAGAAGTTATCTCATTGCTTTTTTGAATTTTGAATTCAACAATCATTTTTCCAGTTTCAGTCAAATAAGAAAAAAAAGAATTTAGGATGTCGGAACGTTATTCAACAAAGTTGTCATTTGAAATACCACTTTTTCTTGCTTATGTCACAGGTTAATTACTTTTCTTTCCACTGAACAAGCACTGTAGATGAGAATTCGCTGTTGAAAACACTTTTTGGTTTTTAAAATGTCAAAAAATTTAGAGAATTTTTTAATTGCTACCAAGATTTAAACATTTATAAATTTAGGCAATGATGCATGTGATGTGTTGTTGGAGCTGGAAAAAGAATATGATGTAAAATTTGTCATAGGTGAAGATTCGGTTTATGTAGAAGGTTTGAAGGAGCAAGATCTAAAACCTATCAAAAAAACACTTTCCGATGCTTGGAAAATGGATAATTTTCATCGGTTATTAAATTTTTTCATCATGTAATGATTATTAGTCGAACTAACGTTACATTTTCCCAAAGATCAGTAGCCGGTGATGAAGCTTAGATTGGAAACTTTAACGGTGCAAACTAATACGAATATTAACATTCACATTACTTGGTTTTTTATTGCTAGCTTTGCAATCTGGGATAAACATCGATCATTGTATTGATAACTAAATTTCATGTTTTTCTTTGATTTGTCATGCTTTAAAAAGTCTTGCAGTGCTATAGAAATTTGTGAATTAACGACTAAATCAGACTATCAATTTCTGTTTGAAGTGTCACCTTCGGAAGCTGCTCTTATACAATTGAATGCTAAAACTATTTTACATCGAACGAGAGTGCTGCAGTTGAAAGTATACTTTTGAATAAAAACGCTAAGTGGTTGTCTTTTTACTATTTTTCATCCGCTTTTCTATGAACGGAAAATATTAATAACTACTTTGCAGACAGATAATAATGGTCATGTGTGTATTTTCGGGAACGGAACCTCAATTTATGATGCTTACGATACGATTGTTTCATTTCTTCGCAAAGCATCTTTTAAAAGCAGTACGTTTAGATCTCCGTAGTTTGTTTTCACATATAAATAGAAGAAAGAATGTTAAGGCTACATTTCACAATCTAATTTATATTTTTTTGTCAACTTACTACATTATGTCATTCAACTGCTAATGTTAACTTCCCTAAAATTCTTAAAGCTGCTTTAGAAGTTCTATAACATTTTTTTAGACACTGCTTTGCAAGGTTTTAATGAAGAACCTTGCGTTCTTCTCATGCATATTCCGAGTGCAATTGCGCAGTTTATATTTTCAAACGATAAGCGAAGTGTAAATGCATTGGAACGTTCATCCCGGTGTGTCGTTGAACCACATTTTAGGGATACTGATGCAGCTGGTTATACTAAGATTGATATAATCACGAAAGACGTATGTTTTAAAAAATTTGTCTTAGATTTCCATATTTACATTGCTTCAAGCTTTATATAAATCTTGTCATTAAATTCAACACCATAAACATATGATTTCCATTGGCCAGAACGGTTAGTAAAGGTCATGCAGAAGTAGTGCTATTAAGTTCGATGTACAAAAATATCTAGAGAGCATGGAGAACATTAAGATGCAAGCCTAAACGATTTTAACGAGCTAATTTATCATTACAGCTCCCCAACGCATTAGCTGCAAAAGCAGCACTGATGGAACTAATTGAAAGTCATGTTGGAAAAATTCATAAGTGGCCAACTCCAGTAACTATTTGCTGTGGTTCGCGTATATCACGATCAATTCCGGAAGTTTCTTGTCGTACATGTATATTTCTTATTCTTTTGAAATGTTACTTTGGATTTGAAATGAATTCATTGACCAAGTAGT
This sequence comes from Cercopithifilaria johnstoni, assembly GCA_916381525.1. Lineage (NCBI taxonomy): Eukaryota > Metazoa > Nematoda > Chromadorea > Rhabditida > Onchocercidae > Cercopithifilaria > Cercopithifilaria johnstoni. Next base: position 165,892 of record CAKAEH010001359.1, read on the forward strand.
TTTAGCATTCTTTCCAGTGGATGAATGCGAAGCCGTACTACATGGTCCGACAAGTAAAAGCTTGACTTTTAGCGTGCCTGATTCTGAAGCTTCACGTCTAATTGGCACTCGAGGATTAAATAAAAAAAGAATTGAAGAACGCACAAACTGCTTCATTTCGGTTTTGTATTTTATAAAATTAAGAAAAATTTTCTTGGAACCTTGTTTAATATCTATCAACTCCTGATGAAGTTTCTTCTTTTTTATCAATGCGACAATTAGGACACTTCGTACTGAAACTATTTAAAAAAATGGAATCATTCATGATACATAATTAATACATAATCCACCGATATGATGACTGATTGTAGTTGCACACAGAAGCAAAGCAAGGCGGTGAATTTCCTGTAGAAATAATTGGCCAAAATGTGAAAGAATGCGAAGCTGCTCAGGCTTATATCCATAACTTTCTGAAGGAAACACGGAGAATGAATAAAAACATGACTCGCAGTAGTTTGTCGGGTGCAATACAATCATCTCAACGTTTTAATTCTGAAGTGGAATTGTCGCAGCTAAATGCGCTTTCTTCTACTTACAAGTTGGTTGCTAGTTTTTTTCCTTGGTTACTAATTCTTTTCATAATTTAAGCGCAGCTTTTTGAGTGAATCGGTATTCAAAAATATTCACTCCTAGTTAACCTTGCATAAACGCAAGGTATCGGTTAACTAGGAGCGTAAAGTTTTTTTACTTTTCTAAATTTATTGCTTCCTAGGCCATTATGCAATCCAAGAATGGCAAATCCGATGCAATGGCAACCAATACGAAAAATGATGTCAAGGAAAATTTTCAGTGATGGCGAAATTTAATATAATTCTTATGCATATATTATATACCTTGCGAGAATGTTGACAAGGATAAGGCATTAATGATAAAAAATGTATTGAAAAAGTACATCATACATGTATCATTTTTGCTTCACACTGTATTAAAGATTACTGATTTATTTTTCTCACTTCTTAATTCGGCTATCTATGATATGCGATTGCTTAGAAGGAATTTATTGTTTTTGTAAAGATAAGTTATTTCCGTCATTTCATTTATTTCCGAAACTAAAGTCATGAATAAACGCTATGCGTTTTTTGTTAAATGTAAATATAAATGAAATAAACATTTTTACCATTTTATAGTACAATCATTACATGATAATGGCTACTGTAACAACCTTACTATTACCAATTGGCAAATTCGACATTTACATATTTTATAGTAATATGTCTTGAATTTAATGAATTTATATCTATGTTCTGGAGTGAAGTATAATTTAAAATTCGAATTTTAATTGCTTAGACTATTGTTTGCATTCTTATAACTGACGCGCGGCGTGGCCAAAAGGGAGATGACGTCGCAGTATTTCAGTGCACCAGGTGGTGGTGGTGGTGCTGCACCGGGGACGGTATCTGCATACTTCGCAGCACCGGGAGCAAAACCTAGTGGCGGTGGTGGTGGTGGCATAGGTCCTGAAAGCGGTGGTGCTGGTGGTACAACGTCCGCTTATTTCGCTGCACCAGGAGCAGGGGGAGGTGGAGTTGGATGTGTTTCTGCGTATTTTTCACCGACTGCCCCAGGAGGTTTGGGAGGAAGAGTTCCAGGCGCACCTGCAGGTAATTTTCTCTGTCAGAACTGGAAAGTAAAATGCCGATATTTTTTGAGAAAGTAAAAAATGCTGAGGAAAATTCAAATTAAAATACTGATTTTTGATCTTGATTTTGAAATAAATTTTTTCTTGGAAGAAATAGTGTCATAAATAAGGAAGAAACCAATAATGTGCTTACTGCTCCCTGAAGTATTCAATTTGAGTTGCGCAAACTAAGTTTTCGAAACTTATAAAAATTCTAAAAACGGCTTTCAGCTTATATTGATAATCGAAATCATATAGATTAGTTAAAAATCAGACCATTCAGAACGTTATGAAAATAAGATTGTCGAAATACCAGTTGTTTTTCTTTGTTTAACTACGGATATTATACTGTCTGGTATTGAAGTTATATTACTAATAAGCTAATAACTAAGCATGAAATGCGGATAAAAATGAAACTTTAACACAAATGAATTCCATTTATCTAAGCTGAAAGTTCCATATGTAAATTTTTTCAAACCAAAAACTGTTTGATGGTGTTTTTTGAACATATACTTAAATTGCATGTTTAGATGTGAAGGACGGAAAATCTTTGTTGAAATTATTTGTAAATAGTTCTTCGAGCAATTCTGTTTAATTTTTGCAGTTGGTGTCATAGATCCTACGAAAACAGCTATCGGCGCTGTTGATCCGACTCGAACTGCTATTGGCGCTGTTGATCCAACGAAAACTGCTATCGGTGCTGTGGATCCGACTCGAACTGCTATCGGCGCTGTTGATCCAACTCGAACAGCTATCGGCGCTGTTGATCCGACTCGAACAGCTATCGGTGCTGTTGATCCGACTCGAACAGCTATCGGTGCTGTTGATCCGACTCGAACTGCTATTGGCGCTGTTGATCCAACGAAAACTGCTATCGGTGCTGTGGATCCGACTCGAACTGCTATTGGTTCTGTTGATCCAACAAAAACTGCTATCGGTGCTGTGGACCCGACTCGAACTGCTATCGGCGCTGTTGATCCGACTCGAACTGCTATCGGCGCTGTTGATCCGACTCGAACTGCTATCGGCGCTGTTGATCCGACTCGAACTGCTATTGGTGCTGTGGATCCCACTAGAACAGCTATTGGTGCCGTAGACCCAACAAAAACTGCCATCGGGTCTCCGGTTCCAGATTTCACAAAAACAGCTATTGGAGCGCCAAGTGGTTCGCCAGGTAACATACACCAAACAAACCAACTTTAATTTGATTGTTTTGAAAGCTTTTGATGGTTCAGATAATTTTATTTCATAAAAATGAAGTTCCATGCTTATTTGAAATGATATATTAACAAGTGCTCTAAAAAAAAGTACATGTTTAAGAATGGAAAGATTTCAGCAGCACCAGTAGGAGGAGGAGGATACTCGCCAACATCGCCAGGTGGAGGTGGAGCCACATCCGCTTATTTCGGCGTTGGTGGAGGTTTTTATCTTTGTTCCTTTCATACCGAACTCGACAATTTTTTGCACTTATATTTTTTATCTGCCAATTTTAACAGCTGAGCTCAAATTCTAAAAATTTCCTGTCTAAAAAACTTTTTTATGAAATAATTTAAATCCGAGACCAGTGAAGTTTTCTATATTTACAGGTGGCGGTGGTGGCTACACCTCTGCTTACTTTGGTGTTGGTGGTGGCGGTGGTGCTAAGCCAACAGGTGGTGGTGCTGACAGCAGAGGAGGTGCTACGAGCCCAGGCGTATCGGCATACTTTTCACCATCGGGTGGAGCTGGCGGTGCACCAGGAGCGACTTCAGCCTATTTTTCTGTCCGATAGAGCAATAATCAAATGCTCATATGAGGGATTTAGATTTCTATATGCCGCAACATTGAATACGACTGTCATTCTAATCACAACCATATGATTATTCATCAAGAAAGTCGTGTTCAAAAAATGCTCTAGCCTTCCCTCATTTCAAACATATCTCTAATCATGATATCCACAATCTTCTCCTGTGTGCATGTCCGTGTATATAATATATAATATATATATGTCGCCAAATACGCTCGCTTCCAACTATACTGCATTTTTAATGCACATGGTATGGACAGTCTGCGGAAAGAATAAATCATCCTCAATGCTGTGTTGTTCGAATGGAAATTATCAAGAGTGTATGGTAGTGGATGAAGTACATTGCCACTAATAGCAATTAATATTCCTGTGAGCCAAGCTCATCAATCGTTAAATCCAACGGAAGCAACTGCAGAAAGTTTGATAAAAAAATCACTTTCCAGAAAAATAAAGGAACTGCAGCAGTTAGTAATATATTCAAAAGAGATTCATGAGGAGAGCAATGCGGCTCGATTTTTTTTGTTGCCTTCTGAGCCTGCTACAGATTCTTGAATCATTTGCGGTGATGAACTGTTCCCGGAAAACCCTCAAGAACCTTCCATTAAAACTTGAAAAGGTACGAAATCTGATACAATGTATATCACTATCTGGGAAGTATCATTGCAGATTTCCTGGAGAACAACTTCGAAATATGTTAGTGTAATAACAAATGATTTTTCTGAATTCCAAACTGCAAGAGGTATAAAACTGTACTGCGAACAAAGATATTTTATAGGAAATAATGAGCAGCACAAAAAAGCTCGATATGAGATTTCTTCATGAAATGAGATTCTAAATTTAGAAAAACATAATAGGAAAAGCAGGATTAGGAAACGATAGTAAAAGCAGGATTAGGAAACGAATATCCTGCTTTAAAGAAGTTGGATTAAAACGTCTCCTGCAAAAGTTAAGATGAGCATAATGTGACGCAAGCTTATAAGCTTGAGGAATAAAGCTGTAAGTACAAAATCCACACAGCAGCAAAAAACAATTTTGAAAACTTAACAAAAAATTGAGTAATATATAACAAGTTATGAAGGCATCGCATTAAAATTTTAATCACCTGCCAAAAAAACTTCAGAATGCGCCCCAATCGATAGCCGGTCGTCCAAGTTTTATCAGCGCTTCATTGGTTTTCGAAAAGCATTTGCAACCGAAAAACATGCGTGCACTTAATGGAGATGGATGCGCAGTCTGCAAAAATTTATGGATTTTACAACTATTTGTCTCCAAGCCTCACCAATTTAATATATTTTAAAGAAACACGATTGAAAAATCATTACCTTGATAATAATATGCTTTTTTTTGTCAATTATATATTCTTTTTTGTGAGCGAATCCTCCCCAAAGCAAAAAAACGATTCCTTTACAGTCACGTGAAATGATGCGAATTACTTCATCAGTGAACTTTTGCCATCCGATATGATTATGCGAATTTGGTCGATGAGCTCTAAACATTTTTATAGTTAAATAATCAGAACAAATAAAATAACAATTTAGATATAAAAATGCATCCTATATGTATGTCAAAATTTATACATTCCATCACCAGGAACATCGAAACAATATAATTACTTTGCTGATTGTCTGCCTGAATTGTCTGCGTTGTTTGCTTAACAGGCATTACATAAGCTTCCCAAACGAATGACTGCAGTATCAATTGCAAGATTTTCCGTTTGATTCCCCCATCAATTAATTGTCAATGAATATAAAAAAATTAAGAACTTATAAAAATCTGACATAATAGCATATTTAAATGGATGGGAGGAGACTGTAGACTTCAAATACTACGTCCTTATAATTAAGATTACTTACTCAACAGTAAGTGTGGCGTTCAACATAAAGACACCCTGGCAAGCCCAAGACTCGAGACAACCATGGTCGGGGATTTTGAAATTTGGTATATCCGTCTTCAATTCCTTAAATATCGTAAATAAAGTACACATGATTAGAGTTGCAGCAAAAATTCCATGAATTTCAAATAACTAACTTTGTAGATATTTATAAGTGAAGGTGGAGGTCTAACACCTTTGCAAACTGAGAAACATAGCCCATGTGCCTGAAATTCTACTTAATTTGCATGGTTTAAATTAGCATGGCTAAATTCGAAATTGTGCGGAAAAAATACCTGGTTTTCACCGTGGTAGGGATCTTGACCTATAAGTACAACGCGAATTCGTTGGAGCGGAGTAAGGTTAAAAGCATTGAAAATTTGGTGTTGCGGTGGAAAAATCTTCACCCCCTGAATGTAGATGATTCAAAAATAAAAGTTTTAAGTGAGGAACTGTACGGAACAATTCTAAATTTAGCTTCTGTTCAACTTGTAAAACCTTTAAATGAATGAAATGAAAGTTCGCTGCAACAACCATCATTTGAAGAACACCTTTTCTTTTTCCGTTTGCAAAAATTTAACAATCCTATCCATATATTCTTTCCGAAACTCAATCAAAAGCGCTCTCCGCCAACTAATATCTTCAACCAGACTTTTTAGATATTCTACTGATCCTTGTGGCGTTGGTGCGACATCTCCTTTTCCCGCTTCTGAATAATTTTCAGTTTTGTTCGTTTTTTAAAATTAGAAAAAATACCTATGGCTTGCAGCACCCAGAAACATAACTGCTGTAATAAAATATGAAAATCATCGCAAAATTAAAACCAATGTTTATACAAACCTAAAATATCTTTCTTTTGAACAAATGAAACATTTGCTGCAGTTTCCTTTTCCAAGGAAATTTCTTCCCGCTTGAGCCAAGACATGAGACTACCGCACTTTATTGATCCTCCCGATGGCGTCGCTTTAACGATGGAAGATGCTTTACTCATTGAAGCAGTATTCTTAACCAATTATGAAAACGATATAATTCACGAATACCTGTAAAGAGTATCATACCTGCAAAAAGGTGTCGCTACATTGATCAGCAAATGTCGTCATCATGAAAACTTCCCCAAATTATTAATCTATCAAAACGCATCTGATGTTTTAACTCCTAGGAAGTAATTTCTGAACGAATTAAGCGTATTAAATTCTTGCAATTGAACCACATAAAAATTAAGTTCCTGTATATTGTACACCAACATTACATGTGCATTAACATCAAAGAATATTTGAATCTTTATGTTCCATGAATACACACAATATGAAACAAATAAGAATCAAGATCGACCCGTTCTGAGTCAAAATCCTATCCTGAAAACAAAGCAATAAAAACTTATTGAAACTTAAATTTGGCCCATGGTCCTGAAACCTTTTTAGAAATTTTTGAATTGCATTGCTAAAGATAACAGAAGCTGAGAAATAGTAGAAGTTCTTGCTAAATTCATTATCACAAATGAGAATAGTTCTAAAGAGATATCACAGAATTTGCAATTTCGCTAAAAACAATGCGAGACCAAAGTGCAATTCCTACACTTGTTTCACTAACTAAATTTTTTAAAAAACCGTTAAACCGTTCTTATTTGATTTCTTCATATTCGAATATATGCAAGCAACAACACTGAACCACATGCAATCACAAGATTTTCAGAGAAATTCAATGAGACCGGTAGTATGGATGCACTTAAAATACATATCATCGAGGTGAAGCAAAAGTAAAAGCAGATAACGAGAACTGACCACTTCGATTTTCTTCAAATACCGCGTCTTCAGTTGTAGGAGTGCTGATCAGAGTTTCTTTTTTAATACTCCGTTCTGACGAACAACACACTGGAACCGAACCAGTGGCACGTTGTTCTCTGGCGCTCATTTCCGAAGCAGAACAGACCGGAACACCGGTGCTAGTAATTGTTTCTAAAGTAATCAAAAACTTCGGATTGAAAGGTTTCCCATTTACTTAATGACACAAAAAGTTCAAAGCTAAGACAATAATTTTAAATAAAATCAGAACCTGTAGCTTGCATTGGTGGTCGTTGCTGTTCTGGTGGTTGCTGCAATAGTTGCTTTTGCATCTGTTGTTGTTGCTGTTCTGTTAATGATATCTTTGTTGTATCAGAATCTATACAACTGGTACTTGCTCCTTTAGATCTAACATTCGTTGAACGACGCCTTGAAGCAGGAGGGCGAGATTTCCTGAAAATATGGAAGTTAAGAGGTCGGATCTTACAAAATAAGAAAAATAACTTTTAATAAAACGAATATTATGCAAAGAAAGAAAAATGAAGAACTGCTTACCAACTTCTGCTCTTTCCTTCTTAAATCAAGAACTGAGCAGACTGGGATCGTATCAAATAGCATATTTTCTGCTGTATAATACTTTTTATAAGTAATTTTATGCTACATACTATGCTTAGCATTTCAGTCACAACAGATTACTTTTTGGGTGGCGCTTTTTCCTCGACAGTTTTTACAGACGAATCCGATTCATCCGATGAGTCACTCAATTTCTCGTAGAGTAGCAGACGATCTAACAAAAAATTTTTGTCTCGTGAGAGTTTTAACAACTTCCTTTGCAAGTTTCGCAGCTCTTCCTGATAACATTCATTCTCCTGAAATAGTTCGATCTATGAAATATGCAGATCTATGATTAACATCTAATAATGTAATAAACAAAAGCAGCAGATTTTGAGAATGAAGTCAGATTATTTTTAATACGCAACGTATTCACCACATCTTTAGAGCTCTCAGCTTTTAAAACTAACTTTCAAGGTAATGCACTAAACTACAACTATCTTACTCTTTGTATGTTAAACTGTAAATCACAACTTGTTTCCACGAACTCTCCAAAAGTATTCACTTTAAGAACTTACATAAACGAGGAATTTGAACCGATGCTTCAGTTCTCTGTATTCTTCTTTTGCAGTCGATGGTCGTTGCTGTACATCTTCTTCCTCGTCGTCATCATCATCACGTTGTTGTGTGGAATGTTTTTTTAATTGTTTCTGCTGTGGAAATTGTACATATCCATGCTGTGATTGCATCTGCAACTGCTGCGACTGTTGCACTTGCTGCGCTTGTACTTGCTGTTTCTGCTGAATTATTTGCGATTGATGTGGGAAATTTTGTTGTTGTGGTTGTTGCAGCACCTGAAGCTGTTGTTGTTGCAGTATTTGAGGTTGTTGGCAGTGTTGTTGCTGTAGTACTTGCTGTTGCTGACAGTGTTGCTGCTGCAGTTGGAGATTCTGATGCTGTCCTTGCTGATTCAATGTTGTCGGCTGTTTCAAGCATTTTTGTTGCAGCTGCTGTTGGTGTTGCTGTATGCGAGAAGATTGCAAAACATGCTGTTGACGAGCTTGCTGCAGCTGTAAAGTATGATGCATTTGTTGTGATGAAGCATCGCACATGATCGGCTGTTGCTGATGGGTATTATCGTATTCTCCATCGAAATTCCTACTCGTTGCGGATCGAAGATGTTCCGCACGTGAACTGCCATCTGGTGTGAATGACACGGAATGTTGTCGATGAAAATGAGGAACTGTAGCAGTTGCATTTGAAGAAGTTTGCAACGGTGAAAGTGCATTAACTCGAGTTGATGACAGCGGAGATGGGTTTAAGGGTTGAGGCGGACATGAAGCAGTGCCTCGCAGCTGTACCGAACACTGGCCTCCACTAGTGGATTGGACGGAAAGAGGAGATGGGGAGGAAACTGCCGAAGAATGAGTATGCGGTGTGGAGGTTGTTGTTCTTGAAGGTACAGGCGATGGTACACAGTTCAGGGCACTTGTCATCTGTCCAGTTGACATGTAACAGCTTTGGTTCTGAACTGATTGTTGTTGTCCAATTACATGACCAACAGAGGGTAGCGGCTGCTGAGTTGTCACTAAAAAGGTTAGTTGTTGCTGCTGTCCCGTTACAGGGGTACTTTGATGACATCCTACCAATGACCTATTGTCAGTTAGCTGTTGCTGCTGTTCAGATTCTAACATAACACCTGAAAGTAACCTAATCATTACTGATCTTAGCAAGTGATTTAAGCTCAAGTCAGGAATTATAATTCAACTTCAAACAATTTCAAATAACTGGTAGGTGCAGAACTAACAAACAAAACGTTTTGATTTCATAAGGGGCGCTATTTCGTTCCAACATTAATAAGTGAAATAACAAGAGAAATAGAATATACGCACGTATAGAGATTAGGAGATGTAATATATGAGTGTGTCAAGAGTGATAGACTCCAGAAAAATCTCACAAGTTACTTTCCAAAGGAACCGAAAAAGCTTCCCAAACATTTGTTATGCACGAGCATAATATAGTTTTAATATCTGCAGAAATAATGATAAATGGAAAAAACATAGGTCGGAGCATACAATCAAATTTATCTCTAATCAGCAAAAACATAGAAAAAGTGGAATTTGACTATTGAGCGCTTCACTTATATCTATTGCTGTCCGCAGCCATGAAATGCCGGTCTGACGCTGTTGCAAACCAGAAAGGCTGATAAACATTCATGGTTGCATGGGGCGATGCAGGTGTCAATGATGGGTGGGAATAAAGTGGGGAAGTGGTTTCTGAGATTTCAACTCTACTTTATGCCAAGTCTGAAGTAGAAGGTCCAGTATGGATACCAATTTCTGGGAAAATGTCATATGTTCATATTATACATATATATGTGGCAGTGTAGAGCTTTTACTTAAAATCTTCAAGGATTTAATAAGCTTTGTCATAATGTAACGGAAATTATGTTCCTGTCATTACCTTTAAAAAAAAGGACATATTTGTAGGATTGTGGTGAGTCTTATCTTGACCTTCATTCTACATTGACAGTCTAATATACCAACTGTGAATTGATTGAATTCTAATTGAAGTTATAATTAGATTAATAATAGTTATATTATCACGAAAATACTATTACATGCAATGGAAACAACTCAGAGAAGTGTAGATATTCGAAAGTGAGTTGGATAAGATATTGTTTACTACTGTCGATTATGATTTTAGTAATGGATTAACTTGTGTCCGTTCACCTCTTCCTCCCTTCTCCTTTTGCCCCCTTTCTTTTGCTAGTGATCAGTCGATTAACTTTCTCATTCTTGGTTGTTGAGTTCACTAATTTTAACACAGACATCATTTGATTTTTCCAGATATTCTCATAAAGAAAGCCATATAAAATTGAGTGCTGTGTGAGGTATTTAAAGAGAAAATTCCGGAGACTCTACAGCATAGATTTTAATCCCGGTAGAAGCAGAAGCAGTCACTCTCTAAACTTACCGCGAATCCCAGACACTTTCGGGAATCTTTTTTTCATCCCGAGACAGGTGAGAAAGTGTAAAGACAACCGAAAAGAGTAGCCTGGCAACAATTTTTTACCATGACAAGGTTGGTGGGCTTTGAAATATCAGAAGTAAAAGTAGTAATGTGACGGATTTTGAGAGGAGGAAATTGAGAATCTAACGGGGATTTCGAGAGTAGGAAATTCGGGGAGTGAGCAGACAAGAATAAGGTTCTCAGGGAAATGGAACGATTTATTCCAAATTGGTACTGAACTAAGATGTTAAAAAGTTTGTGGTGCATTCTTTGATAATTATTGCGCAGGTGAAAGAGACTGGCATCCCGGCAGTGGTTAATCGACTGATATGCTCATAAATGGTTTTTTTAAAGAAAGTTTACACTGTGTGCTTGGTTCATTATTCAATGGTGATTGTTCGTGTGTTGATTCCTTTGCTGAAAATATATAGATTGTATAGAAGCTTAAAGTTAAGAGGACGTAATTGCTAGAAAGGCTTGTTTATTCTCTCGCCATTGTTTTGTTCCAGTTGCTGTGGAAATTGATACATGAGGACGCATTGCTTTAATTAGGATTCATGCTACCATTTGGTACAAGGAAAGCCCTTACGCTGGATATTACCCAATTCGTCCATAGTGTCTATTACAATATTTCTCTCCTTGATTTTCCAGTTTTAGGGACAATGTATGAGGAAGATGAGGAAATCGAGGAAGTCCCCTTCGAGGAGGATGAAGAGATTTCATCAGAGCAGTGGCAGGTATGTCATATATCATTTCTTTCATTGTAACAGTAATGAATCCTCAATTATATGTATTTAATTCAGGAAGCTTGCTGGGTTGTGATTTCGGCATATTTTGACGAAAAGGGCCTTGTAAGACAGCAGTTAGATAGTTTCGATGAATTCATTCAGATGAATGTCCAGCGAATTGTCGAAGATTCACCGCCTGTTGAGCTTCAATCCGAAGTTCAGCATTTTTCGGGTAATTATTTTTTGGGTAATTACTTATCAATGGTATTTGCTCACGAAATTTTTTGGATTATTACTGACAGCAGTTATGTACTTTTGTAGGTGATGTCGAGAATCCTATCAAGTTTGCACTAAAATTCGATCAGATCTATCTATCAAAGCCAACTCATTGGGAAAAGGACGGTGCTCCAACCCCCATGATGCCAAACGAGGTTTCCTACTCTCAAAGACATGATTTTTTTTTGCATACACACTTTCTGGACAATTATTTGTTTATGGATATGATAAAAATGGTAAAATTATTTGGTTGAAAGGTTAGCATGACATCGGCCTCGATTTAAGTTCTCTTACATGTTTGTAGTTGTGGAATGATTAATTTTAAATGATTTTAAGGCACGTTTACGAAATTTGACGTATTCCTCTCCTCTTTATATTGACATTACAAAGACAATGACACGAAGTGGTGAAGAACCGAAGGAAACAAAATATGAAAAAGTATTTGTCGGAAAAATTCCAATCATGCTCAGGTCTGTTTTCAACTTGATTTCTGCTTTTTTCATTATTTCAATTTAAATAACGGTTAACAAAGATAAAACATTTTTATATAGAAAAAAAGATAAACATGGCTGTTTATTATCACATTTTTAATAAATCATAATTCTATTGTATTTGATTTAGATCTTCATATTGCATGTTAGCGAACATGTCTGATCGTGACTTATCCGAGCTAAACGAGTGTCCTTTGGACCCTGGTGGCTACTTCATCATTAATGGCTCTGAAAAGGTAGTTTAACGTAAATGATTTCTATAAACATCAATTTTCTGCAGCTTGACTAACAATTCGAATCTTCCATAAAATTTTAATTTTCAGGTACTGATTGCTCAGGAAAAAATGGCCACGAATACGGTTTATGTTTTTTCTGTGAAAGATGGGAAGTATACATATAAAACTGAGTGTCGTTCCTGTCTTGAAAATTCAAGGTAAAGTATTGAAACAATTCTTTTTAAGCATGCCGAAATTTATTAGTGATAATATTCTACTGCAACTTGTAATTAACTATTGAGTGGGATAAATAGGATACTAGATAACTGAGATTTAGTCTGTTCTCTCGATAATATTCAGGAATGATACACTAGATTCTTGGAAATTTTCGCTGTTTATATCTGCTTTAAGGTTGAGTTTAGTTTCACGAGATGTTTGTTAATTCGAAATGTTTTTAGCCGTCCAACGTCAACTCTATGGGTTAACATGTTACCTCGAGGTGGTGGAGGTAACAAGAAATCTGCTATGGGGCCAAAAATTATTTCCATTTTACCATATATCAAGCAGGTTCCTTTTTTTATTTTTCTAAAAAAAAACTTTTTAATAATTTTTAAAAATTTTAAACAGATTCCTTCATTTTATTCCTTCTAAAACTTTTTAATAATTTGAAGTTTTATAGTCAAATTAAATAACTGATAAGAATTTAAATACTATTAACAAATTTCCTTCAGGAAATACCTGTGATGATCGTGTTTCGCGCGTTAGGTTTTGTCTCGGATCATGACATATTGGAGCACATAATTTACGATTTCGAAGATCCAGAAATGATGGAGATGGTAAAGCCAAGTCTTGATGAAGCTTTTGTAATTCAGGTATGCTTTAATTGACATTTTTGATAGTAGTTTGATTAAAAATGATTTGTTTGCTTATTTAGTGTTCCATTATCCTGATTTTTTTGACAGTGATGACTTCATAGTCTGTTGTTTACAAAAAGAAATCTTTTGTTAAAGAAGCAACAGACTATGAAGTCACTACTAAAAAATAGGAACTGTGGAATTAAATGAACTGGTTCATCTTATAGGAATTATTTTTCTGCACAACTATCTTTTTTGATTTCCTTTGGTTCCAAGTTTACACTGTTAGACTTGCAGGAACAAAACGTTGCGCTTAATTTCATTGGTGCACGTGGTGCCAAACCAGGTGTAACAAAGGAGCAACGTATTAAATATGCCAGAGAAATATTACAAAAGGAAATGCTCCCGCATGTTGGCATATCGGATTTTTGCGAAACGAAGAAAGCGGTATGTTATATTAACAGTTTTTTCTTTAGCTGAACGATATTCACCAACGTTGTTATTTTCAATAAATTTTGTTATTTTTGTATTGGGGAATTTTTTTAATATACGGACGAGTAAGGCATTATTCAAAAGAATCATGATCAAAGTAGGTGCTGATGTGAATGAAATTATAGCGACAAGTCTGATAACAGCATACTTTTCATATACACGTATTATTTTTTACAGATATTGTTCTGTAAATTTTCTGTGTTTACAGCTGTGATTTTATAGAAATTTTTGGAAACTTAGTGCTGATAAGCATGGGGAACAGTGTTTTTTCTCAACGTTACAATAAGTGAAGGATTAAAATAAAAAGGTATTACTTTGCAGTATTTCTTGGGCTATATGGTCCACAGGCTATTATTGGCGGCTCTTGGGCGTCGCGAACTGGATGATCGTGATCATATGGGAAACAAGCGACTGGATCTTGCTGGACCTTTGCTAGCATTTCTTTTCCGTGCACTTTTTAGGAACCTTCTGAAAGAAGTGAATTTTCATAAATTTTTTAGTCAAACTAGGCTTTATTGGCTAGCTTTTAAAATGAGTGCTCATCGACCAAAAAATTTAAAGTATTTCCCACCATTTGTTAAAACTATACTTATTTTTATTTTTTAAGGTACGCTTAACGGCACAGAAATACATCAATAAGAATGGTGATTTCATGTTAGATTTGTGCGTTAAAACACCACTTATTACACGGGGCCTTGCATATTCTTTAGCAACAGGTAATTGGGGAGACCAAAAAAAGGCACATCAATCAAGAGCCGGTGTCAGCCAGGTGCAGCTTCATTTTGATTTTTATAAACTGTTCTATTCATTCATTGGCATGAAAGTGAAATTTTGCTAAAAAAATTAGTTATTTGACTTCAGTGAATAGCTTTCTTTTAATTTGTGGTCCTAATTTCAACGTGATGTATTATGAATTATGGAATTATTTTAGGTACTAAATCGTTTAACATATACTGCAACGCTGTCACATTTACGTCGTTGCAATTCACCAATTGGACGAGAAGGGAAATTGGCAAAACCTCGTCAGCTACATAATACACAATGGGGTATGGTGTGCCCAGCCGAAACTCCTGAAGGCCAAGCTGTTGGCTTGGTGAAGAATCTAGCACTTATGGCATATATTTCTGTCGGTAGTTTGCCAGAGCCAATTCTTGAATTTTTGGAAGAATGGTCTATGGAAAATCTTGAAGGTTAGTGGGTTTACTCCTTGAAAAATGAACAAATCCTAGTAAAAATTTAGATTGTGACTTCTATCATACGTTATAACTTTATGATTTTTTCATTTTGGATGTGCTGTTAAGAATAAACATACTGCAGAAGTAGCACCGACAGCGATTGCTGATGCGACAAAGATTTTTGTTAATGGTGCTTGGGTTGGTATTCATAGAGATCCCGAGCAACTGATGACCACGTTGAAAAAACTACGAAGAGAAATGGACATCATTGTTTCAGAAGTACTTATTCTGATAATATAATCACATGGAATGATTTTCTTGAGAACTAAATTGGTTTTTTTTTTCAGTTTTCTTGATATTTTTTGGAATTTGAAGGAATGATAATTGTAGGTATCTATGGTGCGAGATATCAGGGATCGGGAAATTCGCATTTACACAGATGCTGGACGTGTCTGTAGGCCTTTGTTGATTGTTGAAAATCAGAAGTTAGCTCTGAAAAGAAAGCATATTGATCAGCTGAAGGATAACAGTTATACTTGGTCAGAACTTGTTGCGGGTGGCGTAGTCGAGCTTATTGATGCTATGGAGGAAGGTACGAGCATGTTGAATATCTTCCCTATATATATGTTATCGTATTCCTGCATGACCTACAAGTCAATTGATAAAGTGTGGAATAAGAAAAAATTTTTTTCGGTTTTTTTTACTGCGGAGATTAGATCTGTTATAATCAAATATCGCTACTTTTGTGCAACTTTGCCGATCAATTAGACAATATATTTTTATTTTGCTTCGTCGTTTTACAGAGACCGTAATGCTTGCAATGATGCCGGAGGATTTGAAAGCTGGAGGATACTGTGATACTTACACACATTGTGAGATTCATCCGGCAATGATTTTAGGTGTTTGTGCTTCAATCATACCTTTTCCGGATCACAACCAAAGTCCACGAAACACATATCAAGTATGCTTTAGTAAATATTCAGATTCCTCGAAGTTGCGGTATTCTTATAAAACCTTTTTTTAGAGCGCGATGGGTAAACAAGCTATGGGTGTCTACACCACCAATTTTCATGTTAGAATGGACACGCTTGCACATGTGTTGTATTATCCTCAGAAACCTCTGGTTACAACTAGATCTATGGAGTATCTCAGGTACGACATTTACAGTATTTTCAAAATTCTTGGAAAAATGTGAAGTTGCATTCGAAAAATGCTTAGAAAAATACATTTTCAGATTCAATGAGCTACCTGCTGGAATTAATGCTATTGTCGCCATTTTGTCTTATACTGGTTACAATCAAGAAGATTCGATTATTATGAATCAATCTGGTATTGATAGAGGTCTTTTTAGATCGGTTAGCGTCATTTTTTTTTTTGGTCGTCTTTTTAATAGACTTTATCTAACGGTGATTTCGAATTTATAGAACTGAAATAACTGAGTTTCGGAAATAGTAGGACAGTAATAAATAAATTTTTTTAGGTCTTTTACCGTTCATATCGTGATCAAGAAGCTAATCTAGACAATGCAAATGAAGAATTGATTGAAAAGCCTACAAGGTACTTCCTTTGTGATTTTTGAACTATCCGTCCAAAACATCATTCTTTAAAATAATGCAATATTTAGGGATAAATGTTCGGGTATGCGACATTCACTTTATGATAAGCTAGATGAAGACGGTATAATTTCGCCTGGGATGCGTGTCTCGGGTGATGACGTCATTATTGGAAAGACAATCTCACTACCAGACACTGTATTTTTTCACTTTTTCATCATTTTTAACTGATTATTAAAGATCTTTATTTTGTGAAGGAAATTTTCTTGTTTCTACTATGTCCCATCATCAGCGTTGCTTAGGAAGATGATTTGGATGCAACAGTTAAACGATATACGAAGAAAGATGCTAGTACATTTCTGCGAAGCAGCGAAACAGGCATTGTTGATCAAGTAATGCTCAGAATTTTTTAGTATCTTTTCATGCTGGGAATTAAATACGCTTTGTTTGTACATTCTCAGTTTTTTGTATTTTAAAATCTGTATCTGTGATGAATTAGGTGATGTTGACCCTGAACACGGATGGTAACAAGTTTGTCAAAATTCGCGTACGATCGGTACGTTTGCCACAAATTGGTGATAAGTTTGCATCGAGGCATGGTCAAAAAGGTACAATGGGTATGATGTACAGGCAGGTCAGTGATCTTTTTCTGTTGCTTTACAGTACAACTTCTTTAACCCAATTTATAATGAGGAGCAGGGATGCTAAAGATTGCACCGTAAGACTTTTGACAAGTATAACTGCTTTGATATTTACTTAACTTAAATGAATACAGAAATCTTCAGGAAGATATGCCTTTTACAAATGAAGGTATAACTCCAGACATCATTATAAATCCGCATGCAGTGCCTTCTCGTATGACTATTGGACACTTGATCGAATGTTTACAAGGAAAAGTGTGTAAAAAATTTTTTTCGTACAGAGGTTGTTTTTAGGGGTACCAATTGATTTGTAAAATTTTCAGATTGTGGTGAAGTTTTTTATCCGAATTTTAATATTTTGCATATATGTGATTATTGAAAATTATTTTCAGTTGTCCGCGAACAAAGGTGAGATAGGTGATGCAACACCTTTCAACGACACCGTGAATGTTCAAAAAATTAGTAATTTATTGCAAGAATACGGTTATCATTTGCGTGGCAATGAAATCATGTATAATGGGCATACTGGTCGAAAACTCACAATTCAAGTGAGCAGAAAATAATTTTTGGTTTTCCTACTTGAAGCTAATAACGCTCCGTTATTTTCACGCTCGGGGAACTTGGGCTTCAGGTTCTGGAGTATACAGAGTATATGATCCAATTTTCTTTATTGCTGAATATGTTTAGAGTTTTTGTTGAGTTTTGTTGAGCAATGCAACAATTTTTGGACTTTTTTCGAGATTTTATAGGTGTTCTTGGGTCCAACTTATTATCAGAGATTGAAACATATGGTGGATGACAAAATTCATTCGAGAGCTCGTGGACCTATACAAATGATGAACCGACAACCCATGGAGGGAAGAGCTAGGTATTTTTAACTGTTTACTTCTATAATTCGTTTCGATATTCCTATTTCTGAAGGAAATAAAAAGTATTGGAGTTAGGAAATGAAATAATTCAAGGGATGGTGGCCTTCGTTTCGGCGAAATGGAACGAGATTGTCAGATCTCACACGGCGCAGCACAGTTCTTGCGGGAACGCCTTTTTGAAGTGTCTGATCCGTATCATGTATATATTTGCAACAATTGCGGTTTAATCGTGGTGGCCAACTTGCGAACGAACTCATTTGAATGCAAGGTAAATGAAAAAACTGATTTGTTTGTTATGATTTGAAAGTATCATATACAGTTTATAATTTATAGTGGCTCATCGTAGAGATTTTTTGTATACAGAAAATTTAAGCTACTAAACAAGGGGGTCATCAGTCAATAATGAAACTCGGATAATGAAGTCAGTTATCTTGATCACGTCGTTTAATTTATTTCCACTAGTTATAAATACAAGTCATTGATTCATGTTGATTCTTTAATATTTTTTGTTGAAAACGAATAATATATCATATATTTCTCAGCAACGATTTATAAAATCCATGTGAGAACAATGACTTTCATTTATAAAAACAGCCTTTGAGCTAGGAATATAAATGAAACATTTACAGGCGTGCCGAAATAAAACACAAGTGTCGGCATTTCGTATTCCTTATGCTTGCAAGCTGTTATTCCAGGAATTGATGTCGATGTCAATTGCACCACGTCTTATGATTTCTTAACTTTATTCACGTTGTTATTTTCGTTTTTGTTTTAGACTGACAATTGTTTTATTTGTATTTTGTTTTGCTGCAGCTGAGGTTTTCGAAGGAAAAGTAGAATCTGGCGAAATAGGACACCAGTGTTCGAAAAAATAAGCTTATTGCATTTTCTTTCTGAACTATATTGTGATTAGTACGCTTTTGAATATCCGGAAGTGAGAAACGCAGTTGTTTGGTTACTGATGAATAAGTTTTTCTGCAGAATAATTTGTTAATATTTCTTCTTTTTTTTTGCTTTATTGATTGAATTCCTTATGTTATTTGTTTGAAAATCACTGTGGTTTACTTCATTGAAAAAGCACTAATAACGCCAAATATATTAATTAGTATAATGCAGGAAATGAATCCGTTGGGAGGTAATTCACGAAGTAAGATCATGGATTTTGACAATTGAATGGATCTGATTCCCTTCGAATCCTTTTCATTTAATGGAACTTTTCTGCCAATCCAAATAAATTAGCATGTTAAATGCTGTGAAGTGCTTTCCTTTGAATATGTATGTCTAATAGTGTTGAATGAATAAATGATTGATGATGGTGTTTGTTGCGACACAATTATCTACTATATGCCAAATTAACATGAAGATGGGTTGGTTGTAAATACAGTTGACCCAAATGTATATGCCAGAGCCGATATTTTTCCTGGTTCCGATAATTTTGCAACAAATTTGTTATGTCATCCGCTATCTCTTCACTCTTACTGCTTCTATCTCTGCTACTCATTAAGTCTTCTGATGCACAACAAATTTCTCTCGGTTTGTTTTTTGTTTTGCATAAATTCTCTGGACTGAATAGTTGATAGGTGCGTTTTTGTGGCTTTTATTTTTGTGGCTTAAGCATTTTCTTGCACTTAGGGGGGATAACAATGAACAATCAAGACATCCACGCGTTTTATGGCTTAAACTCAGTAATCCAACTTGATCAGGCGGAATAGTCTGATGGCGTGGTAGATGTTACACTTAGGCAATTTAGTAAGTTGAGTAGCAGCATATAGTACAACAAATAACAAACAGATAGCTCTCCTAGTTTTAATGAAATCATTTTGATGCCCTTACAATAGTTTTGGAAAATTACAGAAGGCGATGATGCGAAGAAACTTAGAGAAGTGATTATCTCCAGCAAAGGTATGTATTTTGCTTCCCGTTTGTACCAGAAGAATATTTAGAAGGTATCCTTTTTTTCAAACGTGAAAAAGTTTAAGTAAAACCTGCTTTTAATACGTTTGTTATAGTGCAACGTTTTACGACCTATTGACAGGAACATATAAATTTCGAAAAGCTTTATTTCTCCATAATCAAACTATCTATCAATATTCTACTTTGTTCTTAACTTTGAAATCAATTAGTTTTGAAGGAGAATTTTAGAAGCATATACTAGAAATCAAATAGATACCAATCAAATTATTTATCCGTGGTTGAAGCCTTGGATTAAAGTTATTGACATGGTGAAACAGGACACGAAAGCATTCGAATTTGCGGATAAGGTATAATTTTTTATTCAACTGTTACCTCAGAATTCATTGGACCACCATATATCATATGGGTCTTCCATAAAACGTTATTAAAATATTTGCTTACTCAATAATTGTTTTACACTTATTATGTTGTTGTGTAGTTTGTGGAAGTGTAATTGAGACTTCAACTTTAGTAATGAAAATCATTTAAGAAGATGAAGTCGTATATGTAACAAACTATTAAATTGCTGAAATTGGAGAAAGTTCTTTCAGGCGGGAAGAGAACCCCGGGAGGATTCCATAAGCTCATCACGGTCAATATTTGATTTCTTTAAACCAGCAAAGAAGTTGGAATCGAATATCAAGCCAAAACTAATGCTGCAACGTTTGTTCGATCCATTTGTCAAATCTCTTAATGAGTTTGATCGGCTTGCTAAGATAGGCTTTCGTTTTGAATATTTTCCAACCAAAATCTTAATTGGAATAAGAATGTCAGTTTATTTTGTTTAGATTTTTGTCAGAAGCAGAGTTTCTGAAAAGTTGCTTCTAATGATTGGAGTTAATCATTTAAATTTATTTATGTGAATTCCCATATATGCATTTATTCAGGATATGCAGCCGTTTAGTCCGACCACAACCTTTGCTACAGCTAATCCATCGAAAAATGATATGTTTACAAATGCTTTACTTTTTTCGGAATCTACAACACCTCACTACGCAATTCGTATCAATTCTTTAGCGAACAGTACGACTCTTACCCAACAAACAAAGGTTGCAAAAAATGTCAAAATATATAATAAAACAACAAATCAATCCGTTTGATACATCATTTCTGAAGCCTGTGTTAGAATTCATCGATCTGAAATCAATTCAACCCACTGATGAATTTATTCATCATTCCTATTGCTCGTAAATATTCAACTATTATGCCGAAACTTTTTAAATTTAAGTTGTCCCCATATAAAATATGGCAAGTGCGCATTCCAAAACTTGTTCTTTTACCTGATCCTTTTCATAATCCATTAATGTCGAAAAATGTGACAAAATTTGGGATGGATTGTTACAGTGAAAAGGAAACTTGCGAAATACAGTTTTTCGTATTCATTATCTAACTTTTTAAATAATCTACTGTTCAGTTTTGATTTTTTCATGAATTTCCTATGATTTTATATTCGTGCATTAATCGATTTGTTTAATCAATACCAACTTTTTCAATTATTCTGCTCTTTTCTGAATTAGCATGTGATAAATTCATATTTCTTTTAGCGCTTTAGCACAAGTATTAGTAATCTGTCTTATTTGATGAAATATTCCACGTAAGTATCCTTCATTGATTTTTGTACCTGATTTAGACAATCTGATACTAATTTATAGAAATCCATTCTGATATGCATGTCATTGTTGTAATCTGGTCCACCTTCTAATTTTTCCCATCTTAAGTGAAATTTATAAAACAAAAAAGGTAACTGCATATTCTTAATAATCTACTTATTTAAAATAATTTAGTCAACAATAGCAATGCCATCAATATTAACACTATTAGAATCATTTGGTCATAATTATAAACGTCGTGAGGAAGTGGAAGTTGGTCGTGATCGGACAATAAATGTGCTTGGCATGCCCGTTGGTCGAAAAGATGGCATTTCATTGGCTCCGTTAAGAGGTTTTCTTTGAAATCTATTTAATAATAGTGCAATATAAATTATGCAAAAAAATCGTTCAACAAACAATATGAAAAAATATTTGTTTTACTAGAAGGTCAAAGAATAATATCAATTTATAGTTGCACTAATCTTTTGCGCTTACGGAAATTTTGTAACGATAATTCTTTCTTCTGTTCTCCAATTTAAATATGAATCGCTATTAGAGAATACATTTCATAAATAAAATATTATTTAGAGAATACATTTCACAAATAAAATAATACTTTATAGGTCTTAGCGTCGGTAATGAGGACATGTTCGGTCCGATTGCTATCAACAATAAATACAATATCAATTGGGGATTTTTTAACGATTTAGGCAAAGTGTTCAATAAACCCACGCAACAGGTATTAAAAAATTTCGGTAAAATTTTCAATTTTTAAGCAGGAGAAATTTTCCATTCATGATTTCTTATGCTTTAATAGTTTAAATTGCTGGATCTTTCCTTGTTTGTAAATTGTAACTTTTGATCGTTTCTGAGATTTCAAAAAAATTTTCAACATTTATTTTAATGTAACATTATTCATTATAGTTAATAACAAGTACAGCAATCGTTTCGTTTCAATGAAAATGATCGTAATTTGGCAATGAATAAACAACGGTTATTTCTCGCAATAAATTTATCAGTTATCGAAAATGTGATCTAAATCTTTAGGTCATTAATAAACTTGAGAGTATTATGCGGATGTAAAAGGAAAGCCTGATATGTATAACTTTATCGTTACTTGCTTAATGAGTTAGGCTTATTTGTTATTATTTGCTTGATGTGAAAGTTGGATTTAGCTCAATTAATTAAGTTTAATTAACTAAAGATAACAATAGTAATACGATTAAATGCTTCAAAAATGATATGAAATAAACTTTATACACAAATCAACGATATATTGCTGCTGTAGAGAAAAAAGTACTGTAGTGCAATTCATAAATTTAATAATGAAAATGAAATTGATCATTTATATTCCTTTAATACTTCCAGATAATCATTTTCCCAATCATATGGATCGTTTAAATGTCGATTACCAGCTAATTTCTATAAAATTATGGCTGAAACATTCAAGTTAGCATGAAAATTCATTTTTTTTTTGAGTTCAAAATATTATTAATTGCCTTTTTTTCATTTCATAATATCTTAATTTTCAGATAAGATAAATTAGGTTTATTGCATTTTTTATTTTACTCCGCTTGATTTCATTTTGTTTTATTATTTTTCGTATTTTTATTTGTTTTGCTTTGTTTGCTTTATTCATTTTTAATTAAGAAATGTTACAGCAGAATAGTTAAGGTATCTATTATAAAATTAAATTTCTTATTTTCAAGCAAATAATAAATTGTTTAATCTTCAGGTTTTACAAAAATTCAAATGACACAACCTTCATGGTTGAAATTAAAAATGTATAATTAGGTTCAGCATCTACAGCCAATGTCATTACTGCTCGACCATATTCACGTACACTAAAGCCAAAATTTTCGGATAATTTCACGAAATCATCTTTCATCTGAAATGAGATTAATTTTCGAGCCTTCCAAGTTTACTTATTACTTTCGATGCTATTTGAAAAGAAAAATGTTTGATTTGCTAGAATTTTGTTTTCATTTAAAATTAATATCTATGAATGAGAAATATGAAAATTACCAATTCCATTTTAGCTCTTTTCATTTTTTCATCACTTTCCTCATTCCTCCACGGTAATTCACCTTTAAGTATTTCAATAAGCGTGAAAAAAAGTGCTATCAAATCATCTGATGGTCCTTGCTCCATTCGATCATGTACACGCATTGATACATAACGTAATGTTCCACGGAAACCAGCTCGTTTTCGTCTTTCTATTGGTTTTCCATCCGATTGCCGAAACCTTCTCACCAAACCATAATCCACAATGATCAATCGTCGATTGCTCTGATTAAAATATGTTCGATATTTTTTAATTACATGTTAATATTTTTTTCGATAATTTGTTTAATTCGAATTATTTATTATTAAAAGTTTTGATAATCGATTTTAAGAAGTTGGAAATTCAAATCTTCAAACAAATCAAAATATTGATGTTTATAATGTACAGTATTATGGACAATTTTGTAATTTATTGAAACTGGCACTTTCAAGCTTGAATTTCCATTTGCAAAGGATTCAGAGAAACCGGTTTCTATTGTTCAAATATTGTCAAATGACCTACTTTTTCAGTCAGACCGAAACACATATTGGCTGGTTTCACATCTCTATGAATATATCCTATTTTATGAATGTCTCGAAGGCCAGCTATAGCCTGAAATAAAAGAATACAATAAAGTTAATTGTAGCAATCTTTAATGCGAAGATCGAAGTTGACTAATTTCTGATAATGATTGTTATTTATTATTTGTTTATTGATTGAGCTACTGTCACTCCCTGAAACTTAACAAGCTTATCTGATGTTTCAGACCGAGAGATTTGTAGGATCTCAATGCACAGATTCTAATCCAGAATTTCCTAATCGAAGAAAAGTGATAATCAAATGGAAAAAAAATAAGAGAGAAATAGAGGTGAAGTTTAAAGCACTCATTAAAAGTATTAATTTTCAAAATTACTTGTTGCATGATTCGTCCTGAGGTAGCCTTTGATAATCGCTGCAAGGGACATCGTTTTCTTAGATCTCCTACATTCGCTGATAGTAATTGCATCACAATATAATTTATACCACATTCCGTTCCGGAACCCCACATTAACGGTGCATGTGGTCGGCCTTGCAAACGTAACATTATCTGATAAATCAGTTATTTAAAATTTTAGAATTTTGATATTTTACAATATATACCGGATGTTGTAAGTGTTTCGGCTGCATTATAATAACTTTTTAAAGTTAATGCTTACAAAGTTCGGAAAGTTAAATGCTCAGTAATTGAATTACTTTCTGCTCCAGAATCATTCGTTTAGCTACTTTCCCTTTTCTTATTACAGGTTCCACTTTAACAGCCACTGATTCACCTTTCATTTTCAAATCCAATGCATAATATATCTCTCCATATCCACCGCTACCAATTAATCCCTCGAAAAGATAATTGTCATTTGTTTCTTCTACCCCAAATTTTTTACTTCTATAGTATAAATCTAGATTTTATTGAGATGAGACAAAGGTTCGGCAGAAGAAAATTAGAATTTTGAAGTTTGGATAAATATTTGAGATTTCCCGAATGTCTGATTTAATTGTTAATTATGAAATATATTGTTTATTACTTTAATAAGCCATCGACCTCGTATTTTCTCACCAAATTTAACCAAAGTGTCATCAATATCTAATTGTATTATTGGTCTGAGGTATTCTATTTTTGTAAATTTCCTGCAATGAAATTATTTAAAATTTTTAGAAACTTTCTTCGTTCTCCTCATTTATAGCGCTATCATCGATTATATGGCACTATCATCAAAATCATAAAGCAAACTTCAAATGGATTATTTCTTTGAAAGACTACAAACTTTGGGAGAATGATTTTTCGCATACGAGTAGAACTTGGTGCAGTTGTTGCGGGCAAATTGGTAGATGCATTATCGTCAAGTGTTGATTCCATTTACTGGTACTAAAATGCACTTCGGCGTAGCAACCGCTTTCTAATTGTATGATCTAGAAAATAACCAAACTAACACAGGATATCTTTACATATACTATTTCAGGTTCTTTTAAATATACTATTTCAGGCTACTTCAAATGTAGCAGTTTATTTTGAAAAACTGACCGTTGTACATTTATAGACAGCAATGTCAACCTATTTTAAATATTTCGAATGAATATTTTTTTTCCAAAAAATTCGGAGAAAATCAGTAAAATTGAATGATAAATATTAATTTAATTAATAATTTAATTAATAATAATTAATAATATGCAATTAATAATAAAAAGTAAAATAATATTTGTAAATAAATATAGCCAATCATTTATTGATAAATGTACTTTTCCTTGCCTTTTCTACAATTTTCCTAAATTTCGTCATTCTTCTCGAATAATATTAAAAGTATGTTTTTACCGGCAACCGAACAATGAGTGAATTAAAATAATCATTGCATCGTTAGCTCTCTCGTCAGACTGACAATCGACCATATCCGGATAGCTAGTCTCTCTCGGGAGACTGATGCTGCACCGTATTCAAACAGCTAATCTCTCTCGGGAACTGATATTCGGTTACATCCAAATTGTGCAATGAATATCATGCCACTATAATTCTGTTTTCAAATGGATGTCTTTTATGCATTTCCCAATATTGTGCCTTTGTATTTCAAATTCAATTCGGTTTATTACTTTTATATTTCATATTGAAAATAGGACGAAAGTGACAGATTCTGGTGGAACTTTCCAATTGAATTTGATTCTTAGATAAAATTGAGAATTTTAATTAATCATTTGTATGAAAAGTGTATTGAAAATGGGAAACATATATAAAATCACTGATTGAGAACTATGATATTATGCAACAATTTCAGGCTTCTTATAAGGAAATTAAAAAAGCAAAGTTATCTTTATCGCTCATCACTAAATGGATAATATATAAAAATGTTCTGCGAAATCATTTCACAATGATTGTAGCAGTTACAGAATTGATTACACGAAGTATTGGCTAATGGTAATTTTCTAGATGACCTTTATGAAAATTGCGATGAACTAGAATGAGCTCATAAACAGTAACTATGAATTTTGCACTTTCATAAAGAATGGGATAGGCTACAGTAACCCTATGAAAAGTAACTGTTAACTTCAGATTTGCAGTAATGCATAACTGTTAACTTCAGATTTGCAGTAGTGAAAAGTAACTGTTAACTTCAGATTTGCAGTAATGCATCATTATATCCAATGAATAAAATCACTTGATCAGATTATTTCTTATGTTTTAAAGTTGAATGAATTTGTTATTTTAAAATAGAATAAAATAAAAGCTTAGGTTAAACAAAATATTGTCACTTTTAATTTTAAGTTTCAAAATTTGATTTTACAAATGGAAGTGATTTTCCTTACTAATAATGGATTACATCAACTTCAATAAATTGTATTAATCAGAAATTCATTTAAAACATTAAAGCTAATAAATTTGAAAGAAAGCTTATCCGATCAATTTCAATAATATTATTGCAAATACTCTGTGCAAAAAAAAAAATCATTTATAAATGAAATTTAATCCAATCATTGAGCTTAAAATTTAAATTTATCATTATTGTTTGAATTTATCATTTATCATTTGACAGATATATGAAAGACAATGAAAAAATATTGATAGTGATAGTACTTTTTTCTGAAGTATCACTAATAAAATGAAGAATTTTTTAATTTGATTGATTGTTTTAAGAAGGAATAAACAAAAACAAATATTTACCCAAAAAATTATTACAGTAATTTATTGGCATTCTCTTATTTCATTTAAAAAAAACTACAAAATAGAATATCACAATGGAAAAGGAAAGATATTGTATTCAATCAAATCATTTGTTTAAATTGCAGAAAAAAGGAAGTGAAGTTGCAGAAAAAAAAGGTATCATACCAGCCAACTTTCAGTCAGCCTATCGATAGCATTTCAATAAACAATTTTTTATAAACTCAATTTACAGTTATATAAATATCTTCTAATTTAGCCTAATAATTTCAATTCCAACTTGTTTATAGCAAAATTTCACATTGCTAATATTTATTAAAAATTTTATTTTCTTGCATATATTCTACTTTCCTTTCTTTTATATAAATAAACCAAAAAGAATTATTTAATTTTATATTATACCGATTATTCGTAGCTATGAAAAAAATAATTCTTTTTAGTAAGCTGATAGCTTCACGATAGCATATTGAAATATAAAATAAGCCTTCCTTAAAATGATATCATCTTCCATCAAATAGCAATGAATATATATATATATATACCATTGGGAAAATTGATCTTGAAATCGTTAAGCAAAAAACAAAAATTTTTGTCCTGAAATATTACTTACAACTTTATAATACAAACATTGCTTATTTAGGGAATTTTAACGAATGCCTAAGATTTTAGGTTTGAATTTTTGAAGCAACTTTTAACAATAACTATGCCTAAATTAAAATATATTGATGATCCCATTAAAATAATTTATTAGTTATTTTCATTTTATTAGGTTTTTTTTCTGTTTCGGGAAATATTCTCACTTTTATCGTTTCAACTTTTCACTAATTTGTTACGAATAATTGTTAATTTAATTTTTATCATTATTTATTTAATTGTTTATCAATAATTATCAAAAAATTAATTAGCATTGCTATTTATGGAATATATAGGTGTAATATTCTTTTTCAATATTTCGAAATAAATCATTAAATTTAAAGAAATTTTAGCTGACCTTTGCATTCTCTCTATTAAAAACAATAAGTCATTTGTATTCGAAGTCTTTCTTAAAACAATATCGAAGGCCATGCCATCACAATTTGTATTTTTCAAACTTCAGCTTTTTATTTAAATCTCTTTAAAAATCCTTATTTTCATATTTATCAAAGAAAGAAAAAGAATTTCAGAAAAGGAATTGCTGTAGAAATTTCTAAATTGAATTGTTTACAAAAATAAACAAACAAACAATTATTTACTCGAATTTTTCTTAACAAATTACAATTAGCTCGAAAATTCAAGTTGAAATTCGATAAGAAATTAGATATAATTGATGAGATCGATTTTAATTTATATTATTTGCATAAATTGTTGAATTATTTTCATTTCTTCAATGAATGAATTCTTTCTTTGTCCAATTTTATTCAGTTAAATTGCTTTTACATAGCTATTTTTATCCTTTTCACTAATTTTAGCTCAATTTTTGGAAGCATTTTCGATTTTGAAAAAAATTTTCCAACTTTTAGGCTTTTTCTTAGTCTTTCACTTAGTATATTACATTTTACAATTTTGTACTGTCACTAAGAAGACATTGGAAAGTTATCGTTTTGAATGTTTAACAGATAAATGATAGTGTTCTCCGTTGTTTTGGTTGTATTTTATCAATGAAGTTGGTTGTAGTATTTCGTTAATTTAACTCATTTACCTTATTATAACAACTATTGATGTAAAGAAAGGATGGAAATTTTTTCATTAAAATTTTTAAATTTCATAAAATGATTTGCAGTTTATTTAAAGATCTGATATCTCTATTGTTCCATAAATTCTATAATATATATTATTTTTTAAATTGAAACTTTGATTTCTTTGTTTTAGTTTCAATTAGGCCATATTTTCCAATAAATAATTTTCGATAAACTAACTGAAACTAACAAAAGTGTACAAAAACTCTCCACATTTGTTTATTGTAATCTAAAAGAAGCGATGAATATAATGAAGAGAATAAAATATATACATATTATAATCATTGGGATGAAGCCGCCCGCCATTGTATATGATGATAGCGCATTTTGCGCCATATAATTTCTTCCCATTAATTTCAATAGTTTCCGGTTACTTTTATCGTCTGTACATCATTTAAAATCCATTCTCTCTCTTTTTATTTGAATGATTTTAATTTGTAACAATATTTTGTTTAGCAATTTTTAAATAAAGTTAATTAATTAATTAACCTGTTCATCTTTAAATTTCAGATATGTTAATTTACATTGAAAGAAAAGAAATTGTTATAAGTAGTATTTTATTTGTTTGAGTGATCCGATTGAAAAAGTTTAAAAAATAAAATTTTTATGATAGTAAAGTGGAAAATTCAATGTTTATTATCAGTTAGATCAGTGCAGAATCCGGTTATCCGATTTTTTTCTCTCATAAATGAATCAAATTTGAAGAGAGTAAAATAAATTCAGTTCAAAACCTGAACTGATGCAACTCTGTTTCAAAAACGGAAACTAATCTGCATATAAATGCTCTCATTTAATTTCATCCGTTCCATTCCTGTTTTATTCTCATTCAACATTTTCTTTCACAAAACCGTTGCAATCAAAATCTTCTGTTAGCTTCTCTAATGCCTCCATTAATCAACTCCTTCTTCTCACACTCTAAAAATTTTTTTCCTGCAAATTCTGCTAGTTAATTTTGTCTACCACGAAAATTCTTGTAGCCAATTTATCTTATTTCTTCTCCATATTATTGAGAAAATATTTTTAATGCATTTAGAAGAATATATGGTCTGAATGATTTCGATCAAAATGATCTAACTCAAATTATATTAACGTTTGCAGAAATTTTTCTCAACATTTGAAAGAATTTCATTATCCGAAAATTATTGCATTTTGAATCTTGCACTATATTTAATTTACACTTAACTGCTCCAAATACTTTTATTTGTTTATTTGTTAAACTCTTCCGTTTTTCTTCTCATTTTCTACTTAACCTTGATAAATTCTTAGAAGTTTAATAGAAATTTTTTAAATAATGTTGTTAACTTTTAATTACTTTAATTAATTTGAATTACAAGTTTTGTTTTGCTTATCGTAACTCTATTCTACTGTTGAATTGATAACAATCAATTTTCATCTTTTCCTAACAATTTCCACCAAACATGAAAAGCATTCCAACTATCGGGCAGTTAGTTTATTAATATAAGAATTACTGCAAGAATAATTTCATGGCTCAAATGCCAAGCCTATTTTGAAAAATTAATGCAATGCCTTCCACTTATTTTGGTTGAACAATTAATCAGACAACTGTTTTTATAATATAGCACTCGAACATACGTCTATTGATAGTATCTAAAATGCTGACAAATTGCAATGGCAATAATATTCAACCTTCACTGATTCATATATCTAACATTTTTCGAAAGAACATTATATCACACTAATCGTACATATCAATGATTCGTTAATCATTCATTAATTATTGTCAAATTTAAGGTAAAAGTTATATAAGAATTAATTTTATCAAATGGGAAGCTATGTATTTTATTTGATTGATTAATTATCGTTGAAACTTTTTTTCTAAAATGTCGATATTACGAGGATACTTTAGGAAACTTAAATATAATTAAGTGTTGCAAAATGGGAACTTTCTATCATTAAACTATTCCTCTGCTGTGACATGAGATTATCACAGAATTCTTAAAATTGTCATTTTCTTACCTGAAAGAATGATTAAATTAAAGATATAAATCTCATATATTGGATATTGGAGAAGCAATAAACAATAACGCCATCTTCAAAGATTCTCTCTAACGCTGTCTTTTCGGCTTCTCAAATTTATTATCCATTTTAACTTCAAAAAAATTCTGAATCAACCAAATGACATTGACAGCTATTTTAGATAAACAAAAGTTGTATTTGAATTTATTTTTTAGGGTTTTTTTAAAATTAACTTCAGTTAATAATTTAACAAAATTTTTTCATACAGCTTTTTTGTGAGATTTGGAAAGTGCCTCCTCAAAGAAAAGGTATAAACAGAAGAAAAACATTTTGCCCAATTAAGGATATTTCCTTTATATTATCTTCAAAAACTTTTCATCTCTTCAAATTTTATAAAAAAAATCTTTAGAAGAATTTTTTGCAAATTTTTAAAGCAAATTTCAATTCCGATTGGAAATTCTATGAAGTTCCTAATATTTGATATTATTTGACAAGTATAGAAATCATACTTTAGAAGTGAGTGTGCATTCTTCAGAGGTTCAATTTAGAAGTTGTTATCAGTAACACTCTAAGAATAAATTCATTTGAGCGGTAGCGGCATTAGTTGTAATATCAATGACAACATCAATCTCTGTTTTATTTTGTTCTCCTGATTACGGAGCGTAATAAGCACTATTTTCTTTTCTATTAGTATTTCATTCATCTTCCGAAAGTTGGCTACTCCAAATGAACCCAGCTGACCAATTTGATCAACAACAGAAGTAAAAGATAAAATAATACACGGTACTTTTTGTCTGATTTCTGTTTCCACAGAGTTTAATAAATAAAAAACTTAGTAACTATTAGAGTTGATTTGCTTTTTTTACAATCTATTAAATTTTTATTGCAAATTCAAAATTTATTTTCACTGTGATATCCTTCAATGATAAGAAGCCATCTGATATATCTCTTTGTTTATTAATACTTATATTTAGAGGTTTGCAACCAATTGTAGCATTTCTTATTTTATAATGAAATTAGAATGTATGTTTTAGCATAAGTTTATTTTTTGGATATTTGAAAACGTTAAGAAATTTTATGCTTACTTATTTATCTCATCATGCGACGATTCAGATGTGAGGCAGTTAGATATTACTTTCAACTTTATTATTGAAATATATGACAGGTGAAATATGTGTCTTCTTCATATTTTGGTGTATAAACAATTTAGGAACTTTTTATGATACAATAACTTGGAAAGTTTAGCATATAGTAGTTTAAATATTAATAAGTTTCCTTTTATTATTTACTGATATTGGCCTCTGAATGAAAACCATTCACAGGCAATGCTCATTTTCTTCACATTTTGCTAAATTTTTAAAATAAATATCTCATTTTTACCGTATCAAAGCTTTTCATAAAATTTGGTTGTCAAAAATAAAGCATAGAAAGAGGAAAGTGAAGAGAAATTGTGATTTAGTGCGGTGAATTTGAACGCTGCAAGAAGACGATAATTAAGCTAATTAGCGATATGATATCATTTTAAGTATTTAAGTTACTCAGTTCTGTCTTTATTTTCCTCTTCAATTTATTTTTCATAAGTTATTTTTACAGTTAGAAAAAGGAAAAATAAACAAATAAAAAAAAGTAAATAAATAAGAGTGGGAAGAAGAGGAGATAGATGGAATTGTTTTTAAATTACATATGTGAAGATTACATTTTAAACAATGAATTAACTTCATTCGGGATGTTAACCATTTGTGTTATCGACTTGTTTTAGATGATTGATTGATTGATTGATTGATTGATAAAGTGGGAAGAAATGAAGAAATTCCGAGATAAGATTAAGCTATGGGAATTATTTAAAATGATGAAAATGTGGGAACATTGTGAGAAGTGATGAAAAGCAGAAAAGATTTGCAATAAAAAGAATTACAAAATCGAATGAAAAATCATTTGATTGTTATAAGTTAAAAAAAAGGTAGGATATAATGACGTTTGAAAGCGTCAAAGTTGAATCGTATGAGAAAAATAGGCGATAGAAGGAAGAGATTCAGAATCTTTCACTTTTATCAAAATGATGAATCATTTGAACCTTTCTGCGAAGATATCTACATTTCAGGTAAATTCAATGAAACTGACAATAATGAAAGATTTGAATTTTGAGGTTGGCTTTTTACATTTTGAATTTGCACAGTTGAACAAAGCAATGATATAGTAAGTATATTATAGTATCAGTAAATTTCTTTTTCAGTTTGAACAAAAAGAAAATTTTAAAAAAATTGAAACACTGAAATATGTAAATTACCGCATTAAAACTGTTTGGATATTTCGATGAACAAAGACATTTAAAATAAAAGCCTTTATGAAATACATTATATATACAACAGCTTATAAATACTGTAAGAAATGAAATGTATCTTATCACATTCTTCATAATTTTTGTTCCTTAGCAGTTTAGAAAAATATGAAGCAACAAATGATAATATTAGGGTTTATGATAATTATTTATCACAAGAAGGTCTCGTAATCATCGAGAGATTCTAAAGTATGCTAATGAAGAGATTTCAATGATTTTAATTCTAATTAAATAGATCATTTGAGAAGGTCAATTAGCTCATTTCTAAATCATTCGTTTATTCAATTTAAGTAATTTATATGCAGTTTTAAATGGCATCTAAAATATATATTATTTGTTGCTAATAATGTTAACGTGATATTTCATAAATGATAAAATAGCGTTAATTTCACTTTTAATATTATAATATCTTTGAACTTACAATTTCTTAGATTCTGTTAGACTTCAAATTCTAGAAAATTTTAAAGTGTGAAAAATAAAATATTAATTTTTAATATTGACTTTAAAAAATTAAAGCATATTTTCCTCACCAAAATATATCATTTTATAGTAAAACTTTTGTTATACGGTATATTTGAAAAATACTCTTACAGTGTTTTAGAATGAACTAAACTAAAATATGATTCATAAGTGTGATTCATTCATCGGATAAGAAGCAAAATAATAATGTATTTTGCTTTCAGTTATTTTTTAGGTACCAAATAATGAAATTCAGTTTTAGTCTTTTTTCTTCATAAAAATATTCATCCGTTTCATACAATCATTAAACGGAAAATTTCACATACGTAACGTTTATCGATTAATTTACGTATAACGAATTATAAATTCTTTGTAACAAATTTTATAAAAAGCTAATCATTATTTCTGTTAGAAGAAAGAATATAAAACATCTTGCAATAAAAGCCAATGCTAATTTTATGATCAAATAATAAAAGGAAATCAGTAAACTACCATTTTTTTGTTCTTTCAAATATTCTACGATTTCCGGCAAGATCTTATTTATTGTTGTTGTTTGTTTGTCTGTTTGCTTTTTAGAACCAAATTACTAAATAACATTTTTGCAGTTGTTGACAGATTATTTTTTGTCTTATGAATCATCAAAATTTAAAATTTAGCTGAAATATAACTTCGAAGTTCTATTTTCAAAAAATTTTTACGAATTACTTTCTATCAAAATTGCAAACTTTTCTTAATTTTCAACTTTTTCTTATAAAACTACCAATCATATTCGATATCTTCTTAAAAATAAAAATGACTAATTAGAAATTTTTAATTTAATTAAGCCGAAAATGATAATTTTCCAACAGAATAAAAATGAAAATATGAGAATAAGAGTGGATTTAGCAAAAAAGAACGAACAGTTGTTTATTAGAATTGAACTTTGAAATGATTGAAATGATCGATTTAGTAAAATATATTATATAATGAAAGGAAGAATGATAAAATGTAAAATAATTATACGAAAAATTTTCTACGCTATTTTTTGTTATAAATAAAAATTAAAGCTTTTATTATTTCCTTCAAATTTTACGTATCTTTTGAAGCAAAACGATCGTTGTTGTAATAGCTATTTTCAATTCTTTAGAAAACAATTTTGATTTGATGAAATGATTGTTTGTTAAATTTTCTGCAACAAACAAACAACATATTATCAAAAACTTTCAAAGTGTCAGCTTTTTCTTTTTTAATTTTTTTCTTTTTACTTTTACTTTTAAAACTAACAGATTTTGAACTCTCTCTCTCTCTCAATTCTTTTCCTTCTTTTACATCAAATTAAATGTTACATTGCAATAATTAATTGACAGTTTCATTGATTACTAATTATGAATATCTTTTGAATCATACTTCTAATTAATTACAAATTAATTAATTATAAAATTAATTGCAAAAAAACAAGCTAATTAATCATTTCGATTTGCAAACGTTCACAATGATTTACAATTCATGCATTGTAATTTTAAGATATAGAAAATTAATTGTTAAACATTGTTAATCATTGATCTAATTTTACAAATTATCATTTATTGCTTTTAAAATCATTTCATCTTATTTATTGATAACAATTATTTGTCGATAGCATTTTAACTAATCTTATTTTTAAAATATGGAAAATTCCGTTTATGTTATTCTGACTCATTCATTCTTTGCAATATATGTATGTATGTATATGTGTTTATATGTGAACAGAAATCGAAGATTAAAGTATTTTAAAATAATTTCAATGTTGTTTTTCAATATAAGCAACATATATTAACAGGGAGAGAGAGAGAGAGAGAGAGAGAGAAGTCTGAAAGATATCAATCAGTGTGAGATAAAGCCCATCCCATTCGATCAAATTCTTTTAAATCTCAAAAGCAATTTAACACGCAAATTCGTTAAATGTCGACGATATTTGCTCAATGTGATAATCATGAAAAGTTTACAAAATCTTTTATTTTATTTTTTTTCCAATAAATTTCAACTAAAATATCTGTTTAATATCCAGAATGATTGTTGCCAGTTGCCAGAAATAATGCAACATTCTTTTATTAACTAAAAATTCTAACATTACTGAATTTTCAATTTATGAACAATTTAAAACTATCTTTTGTTTCCTAAAATTATTTTTTTATTCATTTTAATCCATTGAATATATTAGGTTAGCAATTAATTATAGTATTAATTCTGCCTATAATTACATTTTCATTTGTTTCATCAAATTGAAATTATTGTTTTAGTATATATTATTGCTTGTTATATTATCAATAAAAAAATATGTGTAAATCAATGCGTTGATATTATCGTAAAGGCAAATATTCGAATAATTTTTCTTTGCTTTACAAAATTAAAAAAAAGGCTTATTTCATTAAGCCTAATATCAAAGTGTTTTTGTACGGATTTTCCGGAGAAATTATTGGAATCTTTCTATGAAAAGGTTAATTTAAGAAAATGTGCTAATATATGTTTAAGTAGTAAGTAGAAAAGAATCGGAAAAATGGTTGATTACCAACTACAATAATCGTACCTACGCATCTGCGCCGAAGAATCTCTATGATATATGATGGTGAAAGAGAAGATGTCCCGAATTTATTCATTCAATTATAATATCATCCTTGATGAGAATGCCGTCGTACAAGGGCGCCTTTCGTATCATTTTACCTTCTTATGCTATCTTCTTTTCTTTCATCTTATCACCATTCATTGGCTTTCTCAAACTATCTCATTCTTTTTTTTTCATTCTATACAATGTATATTAAAAAGTTTTAAATTTGATTATATCTAATTTTTAAAAGAAAATATTTACAAACTTTGATGAACTTTGACCTCAAAAATATATTAAATATGAAGCATTTTTGTTGTGTATTTTCAGGATTTCAATTCTTATGCAAATGAGAATTTCAAACCAATAAGAAACAATTAAATAATTATGCAACACTCAAATTATTACCATAAAAATGAAACCGATAAATGGCAAATGCAAAATGACCGAATATCAAAATAAATTAAAGCAAGAAAAGCTTTCTACTACACTTTGACAGGTTTCAAAGCTTCTCCAATAAAAGGTCAAATTTCAGAGCTTCTCCGATAAAAGGTCAAGTTTGTTATAGAAAAAGGAAATAAATGAAAATCATAGTTATATGTAAATAATAAAGTGTTATATTTTAAATTATTTAATTTAAAATTTTAAAGTTTGTTTTAAAAAAAAAGTTAGGAAAATAAAATTTGAAAAAGATCATTTTATTGAGAAATGAGGCGAATTTTCTTGATATTGTTTGGAATACTGTTAAAATGTGTTATGCAAAAATGAATTTGATTAGAAACGATTGTGGCAATGAACATTTTTTTATAATTTGCAAATATATTTTAGAAAGAAAACCAAATGAAGATAATAGCTAAGTAAAGGCTATGGCCAAGTGAAACTTATGGCCAAGTGAAGGCAAGTGCAACTAATTATATGCCAAACAAATTTTTGATAAAAATTTTTTTTGAATTTTATTTTTCTCTTTATTTTCTTTTTCCAATTCTCAGTATGAAAGAAAAGAATAAAACGAATGTAACTTTTTGGTTAAGTCACTTTTCAGACTGTCTAAATCATTCATCTCATCCTATCGGATAAACTTATTCTTCCTTTATTTCAAATTTCTTCCATTAACAATTATTGACTTCTTTTCTTGCCATTTCTCAAACTATCACTCAAAACATTTTATTCATTGTTATACTACTGTATCGCATCCTGGCCTAATTATAATTTACTTTTTCCGAACAAAGAAAATGAAATAGTGTTGAATGAATGAATGAATGAATATACATATGTGTGTGGGTGGGTGCGTGCAGGTGCGCAATTGACGTAAAAAATTGATATCGTACGTGGAATGCAAAAAAGGATTCAGAAATTATTACTTTTATTTTCATTTCAATTAAATCTCTTTTATTGCTTTCTTCATAAAACATTGTTCCTTTTTTTCTAACAATTAGTTTTTAAAAAGTGAAAAAAAAGGGTGCAGCTGATATTTACAACGATCTTTCTGATTCCATTTATGATAATTAGAATTATGAATGAATTTTTTTTTTTTAAAGTAATTGTTATGATTATTTATAGTGAGTATATGTATCTGTCGTGAAATTAGGAATTACTCATTTCTTACGACAATTCCGCTCAGATTTTTGATTTTCTCTACGATTCTATACTTTTTTTTAATTCGTTATTTCAAGTGGAAAAGTATAATTTAGCATTATGAATTTTTAGAATGTAAAAATTTTTCAAATTTCAGACATTTATCAAAATTCAAATAAGAAAAGTTATTTTTTCTTTATTGTTAATTTAGACCATTTATCTTGACAAATTTTTAATGCTTAAAATTATTCATACTAAAATTGCTAACTATCTCAATAATAGTAAATATCAATATAAATTTCTGATGATAACAGAAATAATCATGATAATATTAATAATGACAATAATAATAATTAATGATAATAATAATAATAATAATAATAATAATAATAGGAGAACATGGCAGAAATCCTTGCCATATTCGAGCCAATAAATAAAATACTAAATGATGCGTATTTGGCAGAATCAGAAAAGCTTAAGTAAATTTAAAAAAAAATGCTTGGCATGCAATACCGATAATAAGCACATTTCATCTTCATCCTTACATAAAATTGTTGTTGGATTTACTATTTTTTCAGCTCAGATCATCTAACTATTTAACTTTACAAAATAATAGTAAGGAAGTTTTGGCTAAGTTATTATTACCAATATTGTTTGTTAATGTTAGAAAGGTAAAGAGAATTAGTAATTAAAAATTTTAATTAAACCTTTCTTTGCATTAATATGTTTAATTAAAGTTACTAAAAAGTATTTGTCTATTTAAATAAAAATTGCGAGAACATTATTGTTTTTTAGATGGATAGGAATATTAGCATTGGAATTCATAGGAAAATATTATTTTCAATGAAAACTTTTTTAGCGTTTATTTTTCTCAATTTTGATAGAATTATCAATCGAACGAATCTTTTACTAATAATTTGTAATTTCTTGCTGACTGACAAAAATCTTTATAATATCAAAAAATTCAAACAAAAGTTTTACTGTAAAAATTGTGTGAGCAAAAGTGCCACACAAATGCTTGAATACATTGCATACCATCGTGGCATATCATCGTGGCATTACTCTTACATAGCTTACAAAAATGTGTAATATCAAATATGAATGAATTATCAATCAAACATATCTTTTACTATTTATTCCTAATTTTTGTAAGATGATTATTGATAATATTTCAAATACAACTTTTTTATTTTTAACTCTCTTTAAATGACATATAAAATTAAATTAAATTTGAATGTAAATAATTAATTAACAAGTTAAAGCTTTAATTAACACGATGTACGTAATCTTTTATGATGTTGTAAAAGCAGCTGTTAATATATCATCACCATTTTTCGATTGCAAAAATAAAGTACATAATTATTTCACTTACCAAATTATTGATAATTCATCAAATAAACAATTTTGATTGCATGAATGATTGGCTGGTAGGAAGTTATTCTTAGCGACGGTAGCACGAAAGCATTATTTGTTGTGATAAGTATATTAGCGGACTAATAAAAAGGAATAAGAAGAGAGGGTGAAAGAGAAGTAGAAAGAAATATAAACTAAATATTAGTTAAAATAAGAAATGGAATGAAATAGGATGGAATAAATTGTTAGCAGGGATGAAAAGATATGAGAATACTAAACGCTTGTAGAATTACTGCAAAATTTTAGCAATGAATCAAACGGTGTAAACTTTTCGCCACTCATAGGGTAGAACAATAGAAGTTAAGACTTTCACTATTATGTTTTGAGAATTGAATTTTGAGCTTTTTATAAATCTCGTAGTCACAAATAATAAAATTAGAATGGCATGAAAGATATGTGAATTGAGTCATATTTCGAGCATTTTTTTTGAATGAATCATTTATCAGTAAGATGCATAATGTAAGTGTAGAAAATGTTGAATAGACTAAATAAGCATTTAAACGTGAACAGAGTAGCGGTTAAGTTATCATTTCAAAAGACAATTGAAGCTTTGACAATAATTTAACTACTCCAATAATTCATGTAAACTATCTGTTCAAATATTCTCTCTCTCTCTCTCTCTCTCCCAATTAATGATTTAATTACAGAAAAAACTTTCACGATCTTCAAATATTCAGTTGAATGCTTTTTATGTTTGCAATTTTTCAACTATTCAGTAAATGCTTTCGTGTTCATTTCTTTGTCGTTGTGACATCATTTTTCAGCCTGAATTATTCATCCTTTATAATCCAAATTATGATGGTACCACGGTATAAATGATATACTGTGCCATCAGGTACCATAATTTAAAATAATTTTCATTTGGTTCATTTATCGAAAAATATTGATTTTCCACAATTTTTTTCATTTTTTTACTTTATTTTTTGAAAACGTTAAATCTAAATTTAATGCTAATTTCTATTTGTTGAAACTTTAAGATTTCAAACGATTTCACAAATATCATTTAGTAATTGTAATTTCTCGATTTATGCAGTATCTTTAATTTTTGATAAGTTTCTTTAACGAAAAGAGTAAATAAAAAAGAGGTTAAAATAATATTCTTCTCATTTACCGTTAATGAATTGTTTGATATTCATTGTCTTACTCATTAATATTACAACTGATCGAATGTGAACCATTCACTTTAATATTTCAACTTTTGAAAAGTTTGATACGCATTATATCGGATCAGAAATCAGCAAAAATTAAGCTTCATCATTTTCAAATCTCTTTTTTTTCATAAACAGAGAAATGTGAGTGCTTGTTTATAATCAATCTCAAATAGCTTTCCTCCATCAATTCACACATATATATTTCTTCTATTAAATTCATCGAAAAAATTAATGAATCATTTTTTCTTGCTTCATTCTTATTTCACGAATAGAAATTATAATTATAAATTAAATTTTGATTGCATTAAAAGGTATTTTTTAATTAAAATAATATCTATCATTTAATTAGTAATGATAATTATTAATCATTACAATATTAGATTATCAGATTGTTGCTATATTTTTCTATAATTTAAATATTATGAATAACTTCAAAAAAAGGCTTATGATATTTTGCTATTTATTTGTATTCTAATTTTTGGCTTCGCAAATAACAACAAAATTTTTCTTTTATTTTTCTTTCTTTCTCTTCTTTTTTAGATTCAGTAGATTCGATAGATTCTATAGCTAAAACGTTAAGTTACAGAATCTAAAAGGTGGAAAGAATCAGCGGAAAATTAAAATATGTTCACAAATAGTAACGTGCATTTCTTCGCTATCACATAAATGATTAATATAAATAATCGTATTGATTCCTATTGCTTGCTTTT
Source organism: Cercopithifilaria johnstoni (assembly GCA_916381525.1). Lineage (NCBI taxonomy): Eukaryota > Metazoa > Nematoda > Chromadorea > Rhabditida > Onchocercidae > Cercopithifilaria > Cercopithifilaria johnstoni. The sequence goes on from CAKAEH010001359.1 coordinate 207,007, forward strand.
TTTGTAAAATTTTTACGATTACATTACTATCAGTTTTTTTTTCACAAAATTTTAGGAAAAGAAAAATGCAACTTTAATAAGTCACGTAGAAATTTGTCAAATTTTTCCTTCTTGACAGCGAATAATTACTTTTTAAAAGAAATTACGGTAATGTGGTGGTTCATTTTTGCAGGAAAAATATTATGCAAAAAAATAACTTTTGCTTTTCACATGTCAAAATTCAGTTATGGAAGAGTTAGAAAGAATCAATGAAACCAAAAAAAAAAACAGAAACTAAAATGACAATCTATTCGCCAGCCATATATAATCCAAAGGACGAAAAAGAAGTATTTTTTTGAGTTGTTGGCCTTTAAGGCCCATAAAAAATTCTAGGCATTATTTTTAAACATTCGTTTTAACTAATCCTTTAAATTTATTGCTTCCACTTTGCTGTGTTTTTTTCTTTCTTTTATAATTATATATATATATATATATATAGAGAGAGAGAGAGAGAGAGATTTTTTGAACTAATTGTTTTTAATAAATTTCTAATTTAAAAGTTTTTCACAAGGAAACATTCATTGCTTATATTTATGAATTATAAATTGTGCATTAATTAGTCACTTTTTTAATTAGATTTAAATTACTGTTATCTCTTTGATAGTAAAAATATAATTGATTTTTAAACAAATTTCATCATTTCACATTGTTGCATAATTTTTAAATTCAATCGTTTGAATATTTGATATATCAAAAGAAAAAAAAATGATGGATTTAATTTTTATCATTTAAATATTCGAGAAATGGACTAATTAGTTTATTTGAGAATACATTTATTATTATTATTGAGTATTTGATTACATTTGTGGAATAATTGCTTTGCGTCTTTTTTTATATATTAGAATGAATTGAAATTATTAAACTTGTGCGACTTTTATAATTATACTGTAATTCGAATTTCTTTTAATACAATCATACATTTGATTTCAGAGCAGCCAAGTATAGAAAGAACAATTTCACTTGGAGATCGTAGTAACGATTCATATAATAACTGTTGTATTGTGAAAGTCGAAGAAAGTGAAATAGTTACATAAAAGCGTAAAATAGACAAACGTTGCGACACAGCGTCGTACGAAACTGATAGCATTGACCGATTTTTCTATTTTCAACAATTTGAATATCAATAAGCATTGTATGGTCAGCAAATACTAAAGAAATAATACATTACTGCTCAAAAAGGTTAGTTTCATAAAACTTCTTTTACACCCACACCCACCCACACACATATAAATATTAAATGTAATAAATCATTTTTTTTGCTTCTTTTTCTTTCTGCACTTTTTTGCAACAATGTTGAATTTTTTTTATAAAAGTGAAATATATAGTTAGTTTATAATAATGATGGAATTAAATATCATTTCATCTCCCTTGCCAATTATTTCTAATTTTATTTGACAGATTTTAAATTTTATTTTTCTTTAAATGGGAGAAAGTGAAGAGTTTAAATATAGAGTTATTAGGATTTTTTTAGCTTAAAACAATTAGTTAAGAGCATTTATCTTATCTTCGAGAGGTTGTTCATTTCATTTTAGCGAAGCAATGGCATTTGGCCACATTATGTGGCCCACATTTCTTTGGGTCATATTAATATTGTCGTTTGCGCTACCTTCAACACTAGGCCAAACGTTGAATGAAGGAGAAAATTGGAGTGATTTTACTCCAAATTTATCCAGCGATTTGCGCTTGGAAGACATTATGCATCAAATCAATCGTTTCAAACGAGCAGCAAAGAGTTAGTTTGTTGTTGTCGTTGAATTTATGTAAAATCGAATAATACATTTAATAATTCGATAGTCGACTTCGTCTCTCTTAATAATTTAATCATTTCTATCTCTTTGCTTCCTTTCAATTTCTATTGACTTTTCTTATTTTTGAATGACCTATTTCAGGATTTTAGAACTGAGAAATATTTCATTAGTTTTTGCAAGTTAGTCATGGATTTTTTTCCAAATAAGTCGTCATCGTTGTTTTTTCCAAAGCGTAACCGTAGATTTCCAAATTTTTGTTAATTAAATTTAGCCAAATCATTCCAAGAATAATTATTCAATATTTAATTATTTCAAAGGTCTATTGAAATGAAATTAATATATAGTTCGAAAGGCGATGAATATATTAAATATCATCGATTTTATATGTGCAAAAATTCTTCAATCTATCATATTGGACATGAATTAATTTTTTCCTCCCGCACTAAGCATTTTTGCTGGAATGCCTAGAAGTATTTTGCTATTGCCAACCTTCCCTCTTATTAAATTTTTGTTTTAGATGGGATAATCTTTCTTACAGTCACAAAAAGTATAACTGAAATTTCTGTACTCCCAAAAGGATTTGATAACTCATTGCTTAAGTAATACATTTTTAGTGACCTTACATGAACATCCTACAGTACTTTCTGCAGCGTATTTTAATTCTAATTACATTTTGATATAATCCTTTGTTCATTGATGAAAATCAGCTTGCTTGGCTTCTATATCCCACTGCTATAAATACCTTCCAGGAGTTGAAAACTTTGACTTTAATTTTGAAAGAGATTATTTTGCTCGGAAAAAATATATAGAATTGTTACATCTTTGAACTGTTATTTACATTTATGATTCAATAAATGCAGGAATTAATTTAAATTAACATTTACAATATTTTAAATTTAGCTAATTTAACTATTTCAGTCTTATGGTGCTATAAGATTTAAAGGTGACTGAAAATTAGATGTTAGTATCATTTCCCTAAAAAAAAGTTCCCATGCGATTTTATCTCATTTATTGCTAACAATAGCGCATGTTGAAATTGAAATTCATGGAATTGATAAAAAGCAAATTTAATTTAAAATAATGCTGCAGCGGTATTTGCTTTATGCCATATTCATTATTGCAACCTGCTAAACTTTGCTGAAAGCTTTAAGTTTTTACCATAATGGACCACAAATCGATTGTTAGTCTTTTCTATTTTATTCTCACTTTTATTTTCCCATTGTATTTTGCAGCAAAGATATGTTACTAATATAATTCGTCATATATCAAAAATTTCTTCCATTTAATTTAATGCAAAAAAAATCCATTTTTTTCTTCCAAAATTTTAATTTTAATATTTTTTATTGGTTTTATGCAAAATTGGTTAACATTTTATCATGCGGATATATTAAATTTCCACAAAGTTGTAAATTAAGTAAATTGTAAATTTGCTATCATTAAGTTTTTAACCACTCGTACTGTATTGGAAGCAGAAGTCCAAAGCTAATTTTGTAACAAGAAAAAGCATTTTTAACCATTTTTGAATGTACAGGTTATCCTGGCAATATCATCAAAGAATGCAGTCTGCTGAGGAAGAGAAATCCCCGGAGAGGACCAGGTAAATAAGAGCGGTAAATGATGAAATAATCAAATTTTGTTATAATTCGGGGAATGAGCACATATGCGCTGATATTTTTGAGACATGACTATCACACAACTCACTTTTTCCTTTCACAACTGATATTGTGGTAGGGAGAAAAATCTTCCGAACACTCGATTGCCTCCATAACCATCAAATTTGATAATTTCGTTTTCAATTTCATTTCGGAATTGCTTAACTGATCCATCATTCTGATCTCATAGCACATTTCCCAATCCTCCTCTTAGATACGATTTATAAGCCTAAGAAAGTGTCCATGGGTGTCCATTGTAGTGACTGACTATATGACTGACTTTTCTGTCACTTACCTCTCAATTGATTTACGCTCTTCATATTGGACATTGCCGCCTTTCTTTTTTAAGTTCTCATTGCATCCAGTTTGCATCTATTCGGATTCCTATATTCTTCTTGCACATATCCATAAGCACCAACAACACCCTACTGCATGACTGTAAAAAACTTCTTGAATAAATTTTAATTATTTCATTAAGTGTCTGTTTGTTCCTTTTCTGAATACATGAGCTGATGATACTTCATTAATTAAAAAACTTGAAATTGTAAATTTAATGAATTGAGGATTAAAGTTAATTGAAGATATTACGGATTAAAAACTTTCTTAGGCAAAGGACACAGAAAATTACTTTGTTCGCTTTTCTGAAAATGAAAGAAATAACGACTGGAAATAATCAGAGAAAATTATAGGTATAATAAAATGTTTCAAATTTCTATAAAATTATTAATAGTTTAATTAGAGTCAGCTACAAATACAACGATCATTATTTAACAAATTTTAATTATTCTTATTAAATCAGTGTGATTTTGTTTCTGAATTGAAGTAGTCATAAAATAATTGAAAATCTTTTTAATTTTTAGTTAAATTTATTTTTATTTGATTACTCTATCAAATGTTAAATGAAATTTGGCTCAAATATGGCTTTCAGCCAAATTTGAAAATAAGCTGAATGAAAGAAATTTGTTATTCCTAAAGATATTTGAATCATGTTTGCTCTCGAAAAATCACTTTGGTCTTAAATAGAAGCCGAACTACGAGATTTTTATGTTAATTAAATTTGGGTTGCAATCAAGGCAACATATCTTCGGAACTTTCAATGCATTACTTAAAATTTTAAATTTATATTTATTCTCGTAAATGATAGCCCTAAAGCACTTCTTATAGCAATTGCCATAGAGGATTTTTTATAACCTTCGAAACTCGACGGTTGATAGCTTCGCAGCTGTCACAAACAGACTACTTCTGTTGTTTGTAAATATGGAACTGGACTATATTTATCTGCAAAGGTGAAGTTCGTTTTATCTTACAAATGATGAAAATTTGTGTGAGAAACACTGAACAGACTCTATTCTAATCTACGCAGAACATATTGCCTGTCATCATATATATATTTTTTAAATATAGCTTGAAGCTGCTTACGTTAAGTTTTCGTTTAATTTTGTTGATCATTATCCGAAAATGCTTATAGCATAGGCGAGTTTACTACAAAGTTGTAAACAACTCTTAGATCTTTGGTTTTAAAGTTATGATTATTTTTTTATGATCTAATTTTCAAATATTTGAGAACTATAATAAATTGAATTACGAAGTGAGTCAATTAATAAATATTATAATGTAAGTTTCTGAATTTGAAAGTTTCATCTAAATTTTCAATTTTAAAATCAATGAGTGAAAAAAAGAGGGAGAATGAAAACGATATGGAATGATTAACACCTTCAGATTTCTCGAACCATCAGCAATCGGGTGTCGTTCTATCAGTGAACGACTCTGGCCGATGTGTGGTCAGTGCTGACAAAGCTAGTCATTATTGCGGAGACATAGAAGGTTCGTACCACCTATCATACTAATTAAAGACAACGCCTTTTTTCTAATCCAAGAATGAATTAATGAGAATTTTTTAATGAATAAAATTAGTAAAGAAAAAGAGAAAGAATGAGAAATGAGAGAAAAAGAAAAATGAAAGCAATGGATCGCAGATTATATCATTCTCAAAATTAATAAATATTTTGAGTGATTGAAAAAATTCGAAAAATTTTTGCATAAATTCCGTTGTTGACAGAATATTAAAAACGTTTATTATTGTTTTAATTTTCTAATTATATTTTATAAAAAATTTCTTTGAATATTATAAATAAATTTATTAAAAAATTTTAATTTTCTTTCTATAAAATTGCAAAAAATTAAATGTCAAACAATTATTCTTTCAATTATTAAATTATTTAATAAATTTTTTAACAATTAAAATATTATAAGATAGAAATAATTTTTGTTATATAAAACTTACTTAATCTCTTTTTTTTGGTTGCCTAAAATTAAAATGAAATTTGTGCTAATTATACTAAATCATTAAATCAAATTATATTATCATTATCATTAAATCAAACTAAATATTCAAATTTGCTCTTAAGAATATTGGAAAAATTGGGTGTAGCGTTGATTGCTTCATTTTCTTATCAAACTTCAATTATTTTAATTCTTAATATCGGATGGTCTTATTTAACATTAGATATCTTGCATTGAAATCTATGTCATATTAATTTTAAAATAAGAATGAGAGAATATAATCAAATAAACTTGAAAGTTTTCAATTTTTATGTGACATAGAAAATTTTGTTTTCATTATATTATTTGGTAGCTTAATTTTTGAATTCTTTAAAATTCGAGAAGATTGGAAAATTGGCGTTGCATTGTGTTGTATGATTGTGGTGTGTGCTCAACAAATATCTTACATAATAAAATTATAATTTTATTTTCAAGTTTGTTTTTTCTATTTCTATATACCAATGATTTCAGAAATTGGCGTTGTAACATTATTGTTGTTGTTGTTGATGTTGTGAAGTTATGAAATGTGAAGTTTACAGCTTAACCGCCAGTCATTTCATTTTCTTATTCAAAATTTTATTATTTCCTTTGTATGCATACTTATTCTCTGCATGATTTTGTTTTTGGATTTGGAATTTTTAAGTAATTTAATTAAAGAAAGAAAATTGAGATTAGAATTAGACAAAAATTTGATTGTTTTAAGAAATGTTGTCTTATAATACCCATGGATTTTTATTGTTTTTGCTTGGAATGTTTAAAAGTATATGATATGATAATGGTTTGATTTACATAATAATTTCGTCATCCAGAATTTTGCTTCGAACGAAATAATTTATTAAAAAAGAAAATATCTAAATTATAAATATTTTGACCTTATGTCATTTCATTAGGTCTGATACTTATGAGCCAAGTACAAAGCGATTAAAATATGACATTTCAATGTTTTGTAATAAAAATATCTCGACATTTACCCTCAATAGAAAATCTGAAAACTTTGACTTCTTAATAATTACGACCCTTTATTATTTGGATTCTTTGAAAAGTTACAAAGAAACTCTTCTGATTATTTTGCTGTTTGATATCATTAGAATACGTGAGATTCCGTTTACTTTTTACATACTTATAAATGCGAGAATAATTAGGTTGAAATGAAATGAAATGAATAACAAATTTTATCACTTACTGTTTTATTCTTAAACTGTGGAAACGTGCATAACTGTGTTCACATATCATGCATGCGCTTAAAATTATATTAATTTGTGTGTGTTAATTGCACGCATACTTATCAAAAATTTATAATCACATGAAATGAAAAAAAATTTAGAGCATGTATTGCATGGATCTATTTCTTTCATTTCATTGTCGTGGATCAGTTGCTTAAAAGAATTTAGGAAGTTTGAATGGATTTAAATCACATACTATCTTAAAAAAAACGCCTTAAATTTTTTGGAAAAAAGGAAATGAATTTAATCCATTCAAATTACATACGTAATGCCTCGCACTGATTGCAATTTTTGATTTAAAAAATCGCAATTTTATAAGAATTTTGAAAGTGATAAAAATTTCTCAATTTTCATATGAGAAGAGATAAAACTCAAAAAAGTTACAATAGTAAAATTAGAATTTGCGAGCGGTGCGTATTTATCGCCATGAAGCAAGTCATTTCTGGAAGCACCAACAATATTGTCCAGGAAAAGATCGATTTTGAAAATTTTACAGTGACAGCGCCACCATTTCCTCCTCCTGACGCTGGTAATTGTCATTTTTCGGTTGAAAGTGGCCGTGAGATTTGTTGGCCACGATATGAGGATTTGGATACAACCTGTACCGATGTGGGAAGCGGTATGGTTTCCGCACCCGCTATCAAACATGCCGCGTTAGTTACATTATTATTTCTGCATTTACGTGAGAAAAAATATCAAACTATACTATTGTCTATTTCATTGTGCAATTCCACTAACCCAAAATGGAAACGATCACTTGAGATTTGCTAATGTTTTTGTTTGAATTTTAGTATTCGTGCTATGGCATTCGTACCGCCAGATAATCTCCGCCGCCTTGTGCGACAATACTATCGACAAAAAAGTTTACCTATCCCACAAAATACAACATTTAGCAAGAATTCATTCTTATTTGCATTATACGAATGCGATTACGGATATGAATTTGTGGACGAAGTGAATTCGATGTTTTGTAGTAATCGTCAATGGGTTATAACACCACCAAAATGTCGTGGAAAAGGTAGTTGCAAGCTTTTGATTTACCCGAAAAATTCTTTCTTAAACGTTAATTTGTTTGATAATTTGAGTGATGAAAATATGTCAGATAGTATATTGCAACAAAAATTTCTTTTATAGAAATTTGATTCAATAGTGTTTATAGAATATAAAAATCATATCACCTTATCATCCAATATTAAATTGTTAATATTTTATACCTCTTCGAAATATCTTCGGAGTTATCAATTTATATAAATTTATAAATTGTAAATTATAGAATTTTTCTTGTCCTTCTTTGTAAACATTCAATGATAATGTAAAATGCGCATTTGTTTTTATTGAAGGTTTATGTGAAGCGGACAATGGTGGATGTAGTCATTCTTGTCTATCAATTGATAATCGAGAAGTGGAATGTCGTTGTCCACATGGACTGGTTCTTGATAGCGATAAGAAAACTTGTATCAGTAAGTTTTTTTCGAAATTGTACCATTTCTTCATTATTGGAAAACAAATGTTAAATTTTTTTCAAAACACTTTTTGTTAATATATCATTTAAAAATTTTCCAAAAATGTTATCTGAAGCAAATACGAGAAATATCGTCCTAAAGGCATACGAAAGAATATTGATTGAATTTTTTCTTTTCCTTCAGAATCAAGCAGATTCAAATGCGTAATATTTTTTCAAATTAAAATTCGTTATTTATTTTAGAACCTATCCCAAAAGATCTGTGTCGCATTCTTAGTAGTTGTTCATGTGCGGCCATTAATGAAAATCAGTATTCATGTACCTGTCCAAAAGGAGAAAAATGCTTGCGTAAGAACTTCATTTTATTGAAAAGGAGCCTCTACAATACTTAAGCATATAATTTTTGCATGCTTGTTGAAAATAAATCGAACTCTTCCATAACATTCAATTCTATTCATCGTTAAATTCAGGAAAGAGAGATATTCACCTGTGATTGTGTAATTAAATAATTAAAATTGATAAATTATAGCAATTGAATTTGATTTTTCTAAAAAATTTCAATTCAGTACTTCGTGGTCAACCAAAGATTTATATTGATCCAGCAGCACCATATGAAATAGCACCAGGTGGAAATTTAAACATTACATGCTCTGCAGTTTCATATCCATTCCCGCAAATATTTTGGCAACGGTATGTTATCTTAAAATTTTAACAATTAATTTTAAATTTAGAAATTGTCTCAATTTACTCAGTGCAATATACTGTCCACTAAAGGCAATATATCATATTCATTTTCAAATAAACTTTTACAGTTAACTTTGACAAATTTTCAGTTTTATCTATTTTTTGATGAAGAAATTGATAGTTTGATCATATCATATGACCACAATGTATTCAGTAGAAACTATTTTCTTAATTTATTTAAACTTTCTTGGAATATAGAATATTCAGTTGATCTTTTTAGATATTGCAACATTGTTTTTTTCTTGTAGTGGTGATGAGACAGTTGATGTGGCACCGGTAAAACCAGGAACTGTTAAAAGTGAACAAATTTTGATCATCAAAGAGCTCTATAAAAACACTCAATTCACTTGTCATGCGAATAATTCACTGGGAAAAGCGGAACGTACAATTGAAATTGTTGTCACCGGTAGGTTTCATTTTACCGCTTCATTCAATCTGACAGCAACTTCATCTTATTACAATAATTTTATTGTTGCACTGTAATAAAAATATCATATTCTTGAATTGTTTCTTAAGTTATAAATTTGTTGCAATCACTAAATGACATTAAATCATCTTTTGAAATTATTTATTGAAAAATAACTCTCACCATTTGAATATCGCAAGTTCAAATATATTTTGAAACAAGCTTTAGCATATCTTGAAGATTATTTCTACCCAAAACAAAACTTTCTACAATACAATTTTTATCCTGCTCTTTTTGCATATTATTTCTCGGTGATCTTTGCCCTATATGATATCTTGGAAGATATTTACGATACATTTCATATATTATCACTGCTATTTAATCGATAATTTGTTAATAAGGTCCCGGATCAGCGCCAATAGTTCGCGGTATTGATGCTGGCCGTTCATCAGTTTATGTTCGATGGGATCCACCGGTAATTATGAATCGACCGGTTACTTCATATACAGCATATTACACTAATAATGCTAACCAACCAATCAAAAATTGGAAAAAAGTAAACATTGATGGTAAGTTTATTTACAATTGTGTTAAAGATATTAATATAAAAACTGAAAAATATGAAATAAATCGAATTATTAAATTATCTTTAGTAAGAGATAGTTAAAGATATTAAATTTAAAAACGTTTGCAATAAGTTAAAAAATGCAACACTTTTTAATTACTTCTTTTCATACAGAACCAAATCGTGAGGTAACGATCAAAGACCTTCGGCCAAACACGCAATATTTCATTCGCTTACGAGCAAACGATAAACTAGGCCCAGGACGTCTCTCAAATCCAGTTTCAGTTAACACACGTAAGCCAGGTAAAGAAAAAAATATGTTGGACAATTGGAGCAACTAAAAATATGAAAAAATTAAAAATTCGAAAGTTTGACTTAATAATTTCAGCACATTGATTTTATCATTGATTTTATCATGAAACTTGATATCGGTTTTAGTTTTGATAACCCAAACAATTTCTATAAAACTAACCATTTAAACTGTCCAATTTTTATCACATTTAGCAATTAATTATCTAATGAAATAACACGTAAGTCAAATACAGTTTGATATCATAAAATGCTAATGCTTTACAACAAAAAATATGCGCTATTACATACTCAGTGAGTGATTAGAAGATCTTGATGATAGGCATTCACATTTATTATCATTTATTAGATTCTGTTAAGACAGACAATTCACCATTTTCATCAAAGATTAATTCAATGAATAAAAATACAAAAGATTTAAAATTAGAGTAAACACTTCGGGAATTTCAGCAGTGCGACCGCAACTATTTATTAAAGAAGGTGACACGATACACGTCGGTCCATTGCAACCATTCAGTATCACTTGTAATGTAACACGTGGAGATCCATTACCTAAAATAGCTTGGTATACAAGGTATATCGATTGCTATTGAAGTAAAATTGTATTAAGTTAAGGTATATGAAATAAAATAAAATCCCAATCCTTTTATTATTTCTTTAAGTGAATATTTTAGGCTTGAGAAAAAATAGAGCAACATTATTAAAATTAACGTTAAGACTATCAATTCTTTTAACTTTTATTTTAAAAATTTCAAGATAAGGTTTTAATAAAAATCTTTAGTTCCTCAGATTCATCTGAATTTAACCGAGAAATCGATATGACCAGCTTACTTTACAGAGCACGGCCAATCAATAAACCGCAAAAGAAAAAATTTATAGCAATGGAGCACGGTGGTCTCTATGAAAGTACAAATTTCTCATGTGTTGCTGAAAATGAAGCTGGTCGAACAACAAAAAGAATACAAGTTATTGTAACTGGTAAGAGATTCTTCTTAAAATTAAATTGGAGCAAAAAAAATTCAAGTAAAAATATTTACCTTATGAATAATAATAACATGTTTTTCACTTAATTTGTTATCATACTATATAGGACCAACATCTCCGGAGCGGATACGGTATCAAATTCATGGTAATAATGTTGATTTGCAATGGGAACCACCGCGTATTACGAATGGACCATTGAAAGATTATGATGTTAGTATTTTTATGATAATAGAATCATATACGATATCAAATTCAGTTTAATTAATTTGAAAAAATGCAATAAAATCCTTGAAAAATGCTCTCAGAAACTGTAGTCTTTAACAATGAAATAATATTTGAATTAATTTTCAAATGCAAGATTGAAATTTATTCATATTTTATTAATTTAATTAATTTGAAAAAAAAATGAAATAAATCTTTTTTAGCTTAATCATATTAAAAATTACAGGTATTATATACAGATAATCCGAATTTATCAGATGAACATTGGGAAATTGCAAAAGCTGGAAGTGCAGATGCGCGTTCTTTACGGATACCAAATTTGAAAGAAAAAGAAGATTACACATTTAAAATACGAGCACATAATGAATTGGGCCCTGGCCTTTTTAGTGATAAATTTACTCTAACAACTTGGCTTGCTGGTTTGTATGAAATATTTGCTCTCTTTTCAATTTTTATCATTTTCCAGTAAGAAAAGTGAAAAAGAAAAAAGAAATAAAAATGAAATTAACAAGAAAAAAAGGGCTTGGTATCTAAATTATAGCTCGTCCGCCAAATGTAACAATCACACCTGCTGAAAAGATAGTGAAAGAACCAAGTAATGAGGAGCTTATTTTTGAATGTGAAGCAAATGGTGTACCAAGACCAAAAATACTGTGGCTATGGAGCGGTAGCTTAGTTGAAGATGGAAAGGTTAGTTTTCAATTGTAAGTACTTGATTATGTTGCAACAATTTATTTAATCACTTATCAGTTTTCTGGATCTAAAGATAAGTCGATGGTGATGCATTTCCTTAACTAGTGCATCAGAATTCTTAGAATATTATGGCATCAGATATGCAGCAAGTTTTGCAGAATGAATTTCGCATTTATGATGTGACACGGCCAGATGCGCAAGATCGATCTAACAGTAAGTTAATTTCTGAGAAAACGAATCGGGCTGGAGTAGCTACATGTCAAGCTGTCAACGCTCATGGTTTGTTGTTTTTCTTTTTTATTGTAGTAAGTATTCTGAAGATTTTTTTTTAATTATAATTTGTTTTTAATCCTTTTAAGAAGTCCTGAAAACTTCTGTGATATTGCAATTTATGTGCAGTAATGATTGCTTTAACATAAATATAAAGGACTAAAATATTTCCGAAAATAAAAGCGACAATTTTTTATTTTTAATTACATCATTTTTTCATAGGTTCGGATGAAAAACATACTGAAGTGAAGATTCTTGGACCTGGAAGTCCACCACGTGACATTGCAACAGCTCCATTTGAAAATGGCTTTAAAGTCTCCTGGAATCCACCAAAATATCCAAACGGAAAGATTACCGTAAGCATATAATCTTTTCTTCCAATTTCCCAAAATTTTAAAAAATTTATAGAAGCAAATTAATCTAACATTTGTTAAGAAAGAACATTGTTTTTTAACTGTAATTACAATATAATTTATTAAGCGTTTATTTTAAGCGAATAAGCACGAATGCAATTAAGTAATAACATTCTAAGTTATTTTATCGAAATTCGAATAATTATAAATTTCAGCACTATACTGTTTACTATACAAAAAATCCAGACGATAATTTGGGAGACTGGGAGAAGATAACTGTTGAAGGTGATCAGCTTGATGTAGAAGTACCAGCAGATGACGATACACCATATAATGTTCGTGTACAAGCTGCTACTAAGGATGGTCCTGGTATAATATCAGAAGCTTATGATGTCACTACTGGCAAAAAACGTCAGTTTTTTTAAAAATTTTTTTGAAAATAAAATTTGAAAGGCTGAATGAAAAATATATTCAATAGTTTAATGTTGCAAATAAATTTAAAAAAGTTTGAAATAATTGTTTGTCAACTTTGACCTTAAGCTAACAATTAATATGATTTCGAAGTAATAACAAAGATTTGTTATGTTGTTATAAGTATAAATAAAAGGTAAAAATGATAATACTTTTATCAGCTTACTTTTATCTTACATGGAAAATATCACTGCCGGTATTTGTTTTTTTTAGCAGTTCCGCTTTCTGTAAAATTAGTCATATTGGATCCTCAAGTAGGGGAAAGCGATACAGAAACAATCGTGGAGCCATTACAGACAATTACATTTAAATGTGATGCAAAAGGAAGACCAGCACCTCAAATTTCATACACTTGGCTACCGTTCAATGAAACCGAAAGTGGACAGGTGTGTTTGTGTCATATTCATGTAATGTGTATTTATAAGTACGCTTGCACAAATCTCTTGGTTTTGCAAGTCAAGCTAAAATTGGATTTTTAAGTGAACAAAAATACGACATAAATTTTGGGTATAAGTAATGATTTTTTATAACATTAGCTGGCATTACAGATCATAATCTGATAATAGCCGTATCATATTATTTATTTATAATTTATCGAAGATTTTCAATTCAAAACAAATAGAAGCCGAGAACTTTTTCAGGAGCCAATACCAATTCCGGCTTATTCGGACTCAGAAGAAGCCCACCTGTACCATTCGTTGGATGTGAATACTGATACAGCTACAAAGCGTGCTCTAATGTGCACTGCTCGAAATGCTGATGGTTCTATGAGTGATCGACATATTTTTAATGTTCTAAGTGCGTTTTCATATTTATACCTATAAATGCTTTAAGAAATTTGAATGAAATTTTAATCCTTTATATAAGAGTTAAATGAAACAAGTCTTAATTAATTGTGAAATGATTCACTGCTGTACAATTGCTATGAGAAACAGAATGAAGTCTGAAAATTAAAATAGGAATAGACATAATATGAAAATATTTCAGAACCGGGTAGTCCACCAGAAAATATTCAAGCAATCATCGATCCGGATAATCGTGTCACAATATCCTGGCAAGAACCAAAATATCCCAATGGACCTATTACAGTTCGTATGACTTCACATTGCAAAATAATTCTCAGCCATTTGAAAATTTCTTTCAAATATTTACGAAATCAAAATATCTATTAGAAATTATTCGAACTTATTTCATTATTGACAGAATTTTTTCTAGACTACAAAACTATTTCGTGAACAGTTGCTGCTATTTATTAAATAAAATTTGGCCCCTTTGATTACTTTGAAAAAGGACTATATTTTAAAAACTTATTGAGGAAGATAATTGCAGAGTTTCTTTATAATGTTTTTAATCTTTTGCTTTTATAATATTCGAAAAGAATTTATCGTAAGCAATTTTGCAAATAAACTTCTTAATCGGTTTTTGGAAGAATTCGCATTACTTCAATCTTTCCTTAGAAATATAAAGTATATGTGACACCTGATCCGGCCGAGCCGATTAGTCAGTGGCGCGTCTATGATGCTGAACCGAGTGAAACCCCAAATTTGGTATTGGAACGTGGTCAGTTACAACCAGAAACTCCTTATTATGTAAAAGTTGTAGCAGTCGGTGAAGAGGGTGATGGTTTACAATCTGATATTGTTCCATTCGAAACAGTCAGTGGAGGTACCTCGATTTTTTTTACTTACCGCATTATTTTGTCCTACCAAATCCTGTACATTTCATTATTACAGAAAAAGAATAATGAGAAACTTTCAAGAGATGATTTATATTCAGCTAAATTTATCAATTAAGAAGTTGAAGAAAAACCTGTTATTACTTCTTGTTCAATTAATTTATTCAACTCATAATCGGAATTTTAACACATTATTAAATTCTGCTCAATCACTCAATTTTTCAGCACCAATTGATACACCAAAGGATGTATTAGCAACAGTGGAGCAAGATAACACCATGAATATATCTTGGACGGGGCCAAGTATTCCTAATGGTCCAATTCAGGCAAGTTTACCTGAACCGCAACAATATGGCATTTAATATGTGAAAGTAACGAATAATAGCATTTCAACCGGTTGTGAAGATTTTTCGAAAAATAGTAACTAAAAATTTTTCGCTTCTAGGCTTACACGGTTTATTTCACGCCATTAGATGAACAACAAACATCAGATGATGCTTATAAACAATGGGATAAAATTGTTGTTCCAAGTAACGATAGTTTTGGAACTTTACGATTGAATAAAGAAACTTACGACATTTTGCCTAATCAATTATATCGAATTCGGATTTCTGCAACTAACGATTTATCGGAGGGTCCAGCAAGTGAACCTATAACAGTCAGAACTGAAAGTGGAGGTCAAACTGCTATACTATCTTTTCACACTTTCTTTAATTTGCAATTTTTTATGAATTAGACATCTTATTTAAATTTGGAAATTTAAATTATAAGTTCAAATTGTTGCTTGTAGAAAAAAAAGTTCCATTCTTTTTATGTTTACATTACACCTTAAATAAAATTTTTGTCTGTTTCAGAAACACCTCCGGTAATACGTCTGGAACCAGCTGATAATCCAGCTACCGTACCACCGCATGGTTCACTATCTGTACGATGCACCGCAACAGGAATACCGCCACCTACCATAACGTGGATTATTGGTACAAATGCTAGTGACGTCATACGTGGACCAATCCTTCAATTAACTGATTTGCGGAAAGATGAAACTGCAACTTGTAAAGCTGAAAATAATGCTGGACAAGTTCAAGAAGTATTACAAATACTTGTAGCCGGTTTGTTTTTTCTAACATTTTGTTTTCAACATATATATAAATTTTAAGCTTAAATGACAGCTCTGCTTGTTTCCTAAACTTTGATACTGAGCTTTCCGTGTATTTTTTGGTATTTGATCTTTATAAATTTTAGGACCTGGAACTCCACCAAACGAAATTGTCGCTTTTCCGCAAGAAAATCAAGAAGCAAACATAGAGTGGACAACACCAGATAGTCCAAATGGAAAAATAACTGAATACGTTATTCATTATGGAGAAGTTCCTGATGGTTAGCAATGAATTAATTTCGCTTTTGCAAAATTGCATAATGTTCAATCGTTATTGCGAGCAATGCTTTCACTAATTCGTAGCATTATTAAATTTATTTCAGCTGATAGCTAAAAATTAGTTTAATGAGATTGTATTTTGTTTTATTATTGCCGTAGTTGGAAATAAAATCAATAATAATTTAGTCGAAGTATTTGATATAAATCATTAACTAAAGTTAAATTCATAATGTTTTGAAGTGGAATTTTCTCTAACTCTCTATTAGAATACTTGAAATTCAAAAGCACTTTTTATTTTCCCTCTTACAGGAGAAGCTCTTCCACGTACATGGGAGACTGTACGAGTATCAGCTGATGAACCACAAAAGTATCATCTTGCTGGATTAAATCCAAAATCTAATTATGCAATTCGATTACAAGCGATCAGTGATCGTGGGCCGGGTGTTTTATCGGATCCCATCAGACTAACAACATTACCATTAGGTTATTCTAACAGATTTTTTGCTTAAACTTTCAAATCTTTAAAATTCATAGGAAATTAAATAAATATTCAAGAGCTTCGATTTCAATTTTAATTTACCTTTTACTTATTGCTGTAAAGATCGAATTTAGCTCCTGCTGTTGTCCAACCAGCTGATATAAAAGTCCATGAAAATAATACCGTTGCTATCCAATTCGATGCACCGAAAGATCCCGAAGATCCAGAAAAACCCATTAAGGTTACACAATATTAATTGACAATATGATAAAAGAATTCATTTTTTCATTAATTTCCTCAATTTCTTAAGTGATTTACTCAATTTTCAATTAAGTTCACTTCTATATGGTTGCACAATTATTGTCAGTTGTTGATATCAATATCAAAAGCATCGAAATATGAGTATATTTAGGAATTTGTTATCCATTACACGGACGATGATCCAATGAGTGAAAATGCGCAATGGGAAGAAATGTTGTGGACAGAACCGGATGATGACTTTTCCGTTAACATTCCGATTGGCGGCGAACACTTCAAACCTGACACCAAATATTCAATCAAAGTTAGATTATTTCTGATTTACAAATGCTGCAACTCCTAGCTCCTCAATGGACAAAATAAGTCTTATTTGAGAAAAAAGCAAACTTCGATAAAATCTGATCATATTTGATTTATTGCAGGTAACAGCTCGCGGTGAAATCGATAGTCCACCGTCGGAACCGATTGTCTTTCAGACTGGAGATGGAAGTTTGTATTTCATTTATTAGCAATAGTTAAATGAGGCTGGATACCTGAAAGCTGCAAAATTTTTCAGCTAAATTCTGAAATTCTCTTGTCTCTTATTGTGTAAATTTCCAGATTCGAAATTGGGCATTCTTATTTAACACTATACGGTTATTCCGTTATCTAGTACAGTTCAACATAAATACATCGATAAACTCTAACAGAATGCATTCCAGTTATACCGCCGGAGAAACCACAGATTAATGCTGGTGTGCCAGACAATGTGATACATGTACCAGCTGGTAGTGATTATGCAGTTGACTGTTCATCAAACGGATTCCCTCCACCAAAAGTTTTTTGGGTTGATGAAGATGAGCAGGTAGGATACATAATTTTCCTTTTTTTACTTCCGTTTCCACTATTTCTTTTTAACTTCTCCTTTCTAAATTCAACTCAAAAAGAGTGAAAATCACAACGAAAAACAATAAAAGTTGAAATCATATGGTATTACAATAGAAAGGAAATATAAATTTTTGTATTGTGTTTGTTTTAGATTCTTTGAAAAATAATTAGATTATCTTAAGAGAGTATTTAATTTTAGATAATTGCATTTTCTATTTGAACTTTTATATTTCATTTAAAAATTTTTGAAATTAATTACAAAGTAGAATTTGTTTGCATTAAAATAAACTTTTGGGAATCCTTCGATATTTATGTGATTTTTACATAAAATTAATTTTTCATTAATAAAATATAAATTAATGACAATTTCTGCAAATATTTTAATGCATCATTTCATGCTGCCAATTTTTCTCATATACTTTTTGAAAGTATTTCTTCAGCCTCTTAGTGATGGACCAGTGCTAAGATTACAAGATGTGAAAGAGACGATAAAAATAAAATGTGTGGCGGAAAATGATGGCGGTCGAGCTGAAACTCCTTTTGAAATTTTCGTTACTGGTTCGTTTTAATAATTTCTTTCTGTTCAGTACTTTAACAATCATAGATTGCATTACCGGAGATCATTTTAACTGAAGACAGGCCTTGAAATTGTAAAACTGCAAAAAAAACTACAGCCAAATGCATTATGTGGTCATTTCAAAAATGACTTGCAAAACATATATTAACATTTTTTATTTAAAAATTCTATAATATTTATTTTACGTTGAAGAAATTTTAATGTTTAATAGTTTTTATTTCATCTTACTATATTAAGTAAAAGAATTTTTGTTCCAAATTTCAGGTCCCGGGAATGCACCAAGCAATATTCGGTTGAATTCGATAAAACCCCGTACAATCAATATTTGTTGGGATCCACCAACAATACCTAACGGGAATATCACTCGTTATATTATTTATTACACTCCATTGGATGATCAGGTGAGGCTTATTTTGCAACACCGGAATAGAACTTGAAAATGAAATTAAAATTTTCAATTAAATGTGAAATTGTATCCATAAGTTGTTAGCATTCTAGCACTAATTTTTTGAAAAAATATACCTTTTTGTTCATTTTCAGAATATAATTTATCAGATGGGACAAATTCCAAAGAAGCCAATAACCGAATGGATGACATTTCACAAAGATAGCGAACCATTGATTGGAGAGCCGCAGAAACATAATCTAACAGATTTCATTGAACCGGATACTGCTTATGCTGTGGTACTACAAGCTGTCAATCAGGATGGACCCGGACCGTATTCCGAGCAGCATACTATCCGAACGATGTCACGCGGTTTGCATTCCCATAATTTCTAAGAAATTGGAAAAAGAAATTCGCCGAATGAAACTTTCATCATTTCCTTTTAAATATTAGATTACACCGTGAAATCGAAATGGATTACATCGGATCGGTGGTGCAAATGTACGGTTTAAAATGTGTAGTTAGGTTTTTGGATAGGTATCTAAATATTTAGGATTAAAAGAAAAGAAAGAGAATATATTTTTATAAGATATATTATTACATGCATTTGTTATTCCAGCTCGAGAGGGTCCACCGCTTGATCTAAGAGTTGAACCAGAAAGTCAACGATCAGCAAATGTTGAATGGCGCAAGCCAATTACTAGTGAACAACCACCAATTGGCTATGAATTGTACTACATTAAAGCAGATGCTAAAATCTGGGAGGATGATTTAGCGAGCATCGATGAGTGGTATGCTTTTCGATTGTTAGAAACTGAAAAAGGATAAGATGATATGTTAAGCTTTTTAAAATAGGTTCCGTTATGACAAGGATATTTCAAAATTAAACTGATAAGATTGGTTTTATAGAGTGATTACCTAATCATTCAATGAGATACGATTGAATTATAACAATGCAAATTAATGAGAGGAATGGGACCACAAATGGAACCTTAAAACAATTTATAAGATATTCCTTTCAGTAATAGTGCGTGATTTATTCTTGAGCGCTTTTCGATTAATAATTTAGGCTTTGTCTACATTTCAGTAAGGATTTTATCGTTAAGAAATATACTTAGAGACTAATAAATATAAGACAACGATGAGATAATTTAAAAACAGTGGATAAGTTGTGAGTAGTAAGTGACAAATAATTTACTTTTTGCATCTGTGGAATAACTTTATTTTCTCCTCTTCTCTAAAAATTATCATTATTTTTATAACCAACAAATTTTGGTTAAATTGTATTTATCTGATGTTTGCCAGATGACTAATTTTGTAAGTAAGAATAAATGCGATTATAAATTTTATATAATCGCGTACCTTTTCATTCTAGGAGCATGTTACCAATAAGAGAAAAAAAGGAAGATAAGCTGCACTATAAGATTGATGGATTACTTGAACCGGATACAGAATACGTGTTCCGCATTCGTGCTGTTTACTCGGATGGAGCAGGAGTATTTTCTGACGCTTGTATCACCAAAACACTTCCAGATGGCTTGTTTTTCTGATTTCTATTCTTTTATTAACCACTTAGAAATTACTTATTTAAATTGCTAATCATAACATTAAGTGGGCCTTCAAGAGTTAATTAATTAAAAATTTGTTCAAGTTAAAGAAAATGAAAACTAAAAAAGTAGGAATTAAAAATCGAATGTAAGTATAGAGTCAATTTTTATTTTATACGAATATGAATTTCTGTACCACTCAAACAAACATTGATTGAACTTCAGGTAATGCTCCGTATATTCTCATTTCGAACGGTGATCATGGCGTGGAAGGTGAAACGGAAATAACAATCCTTCCAGGATCAGCGCTTGATCTCTCATGTAATGCAACAGGAGAGCCTCGTCCGTCAGTTAAATGGATCCGCTCCGGATACTATCCTATTGATCCTGCTTGGGTTTCGTGGTTTTGAAAATTGCGACATTGCTAAATCTTTTTTAAATGAGTCAAATTACCATAATGTTTTAATCTTTTTCATTATGTCTCATAAGCAGAATAACCGAGTAGATTCTCGAAAGAGGTTATCATTTAAATATATTTAGATATACATATCATTTAAATATAGATATTATTTAGATATACATATCATTTAGATATCGATATTATTTGCATATACATATCATTTAAATATAGATATTTAGATATACATATCATTTAGATATCGATATTATTTACATATACATATCATTTAAATATAGATATTTAGATATACATATCATTTAAATATAGATATTATTTGGATATACATATCATTTAGATATCGATATTATTTAGATATACATATCATTTAAATACAGATATTATTTAGATATACATATCATTTAGATATCGATATTATTTACATATACATATCATTTAAATATAGATATTTAGATATACATATCATTTAAATATAGATATTATTTGGATATACATATCATTTAGATATCGATATTATTTAGATATACATATCATTTAAATATAGATATTATTTGGATATACATATCATTTAAATATAGATATTATTTGGAAATATAGAACAACACAATCATTTTAATTCATCGAATAATCCGTGCGTTAATGATCCAAACTTTTTATGCGCAGTTGAGAAATGCGCAGTGAATATCTAATTATGCTTTCATTATTTATTTAATACTTTTACAATTTTTGCTCCATCATTCTCTTATACTGCCTGATCGTTAACATTTTAAAGTCCGGAAATACAAGTAGTACAACCAAATTCATTTTTCATGACCAATCCATTCAAAATATTTCAAAAGTTTTTCTGACTTGCTTAAGTAATTTAGCATAAAATGCTGGACTTTTTTATTTGGGTGTCTATTTAGTGAATTTAATCGCTTTTTAATCGGATTACTTCTATTTAATATTTTTTGGAAAAAAAAAATCAATATATATCTGGAGTATTTAGGTAAAAGCAGACGAGAAGTATGCCATATGGTTTCTAAAAGTATCAAACATTACCGAAGATACATCTTTCAACTGCGTTGCACAAAGTCCGCTCGGTTTTGCCAATTGGACAATCAGTGTTCGTCTTGTTCCAGGTGCAAAAACATTTTAATCTTTTCAATCTTCTTAGCTATGCATTAAAATATATCTCTAATCAAAGCTTCAAATTTGGTGATAAAATTTGAAACTAAATCTTAATTCTCTATTTAAGCTAAATCTTAATTCTCTGTCATTTGCTACTTTATTATCAGAAACTTTGAAGAAATGTTATGCTATTAATTTCCATTTAGTCACTATCAGCTGACTTTTAAAGAAGAATTTTGAGAAGCGGCTTAATTGATAAAGATAATGCATTTTCTATTTTAATGAATATTCAAGTTAGGTATAAATATCATCACGATTTTTGCAGATCTTGAGCCGACTTGGAAAAATAATTTTGTAATTCCAAAGAATGAGGATGGTGACGTAGTGGTACACTTTACAGATGACTTGCCGGATTATCTTAAGGGACCTGTAAGCATTTTTCTAAATACGATCTGTATGAATGGTTTTTTGAAATCTTTCGT
This sequence comes from Cercopithifilaria johnstoni, assembly GCA_916381525.1. NCBI lineage: Eukaryota > Metazoa > Nematoda > Chromadorea > Rhabditida > Onchocercidae > Cercopithifilaria > Cercopithifilaria johnstoni. The sequence goes on from CAKAEH010001359.1 coordinate 229,642, forward strand.
TTTACAAATAAAGAGCATAAATTTTGGGTGATTTATGAGGTTTTAGCACAATCCTTGGAATATTTATTGGACTGATAATCCATCAAAGCCTTTGGAAAGTTGGCATCTAATTCCATCTGACGATCGTCCCTTAGACCGTGTAGTTATCCCAGAAATGGAACCAGGTGCTAAATATCATTTAGTGATCGAGCAACCATCAGCTGGAATCAAAACACCCATCTTCGATATCATGACTCCAAGTAATTTTTCATCTTTTAAAGACTCAAAGAAAAAAGAAAAAAATTAGACTATCTTATTTATTTGAACTTACTTATTTCGATAAGAGGAAAGCGTAAATGGAATAATTTACTCCAAAAGTTTGAGAATCCTTATATCTTCTTTCAGTTACAATTGTCTCTAAGAAAGATAATTTCATTTTAACTCAGTAGAATGAAGTTCATGAAATTTCCAAAAAGCAACTTGAAGTATCATCGTAAAAAATGTAAAATTTGATGACGAATCATACTTTTGTTGCAAATTTCAGAACCAGCTAGCGATATACGTGTTGGAACTGATATCAACAGTGAAACAGTGCTTGATTTTAAGCCAGCGCTTGCTACAGAACCGATCAAGGTTGGAATTATCAGAAAGAGAGAATATAGAAAAGAAAATTTCAAGCTTCATATAATAATCTAAAAGCTGCAACAGTCTGCAATAAAGTATTTCAATGTTGGGCATAATATATCTTTGTGATTAATTTTCATTCTAAAATTTTTTAAATGTCCCACCTTGTCGAAAATACTAAACTAGCCTATATGGCCTGTTATGAGATTAAAGTCTTCGATGCAGTGAAATTTTCAGAAATACATTATCAAATACTGGCCGGCTAATAATCCATCAGCTGTAATGTACATGGAAACACCAGTTAATGTTACTGATAAGATTGTGCTAGATGGCTTACAACCTGATACTGAATACAATTTTATGGTAAGCATTCCCAATCTTTTTCATATGTCAGTTATTCGAAGTTCCAAAAATTGCCTTATTCGAACAAAATTAATGATAAACTTATGGCAAACATTACATCCATCACAGACAAATGTTTTGTTCTGTTATTTCAAATTAACTTTCTTACAAATAGTTTCCAATTTCAAAATTAATTTAAGGTTATTGCAAAATTTGATGAGGGTGATAATCTTGCGAGTGAACCAGCTGAAATACGTACACCTTCCGCAGGTTGTCACTTTTCCTTTCCTAATGAAATATTTTTCATATGTGAATTTTCCAAAAATGCAAAAGCTTCTGAACAGCAAACTTGATGCAAAAAAAATCGAAATTGAAATCGATATTTTTTTACTCCTTAAGTTTTATGGATGAGATGGCAAATTTGATTATTACAGATATTCAATGCCATTGCGCACATGCCTGTATGTTTGAGGAGGATGAGGAAGGAGTGATAGGAGCATCATGCTATTGCCACAATGGTTTCAAGCTTGCTGATGATAAGAAATCATGCGAACCTATCGAAGAAGATGAAGAAGCTGGCGTTATTCAAGTAATTGCTTTCGCACTTTATTTTAAAAATTTAAAGAATTTAAACATATTCGAAGTCTCTAAATATCAAAAGCAAATTTCTAATGATTTAAACATTCAATGATTTTATTAGAAATAATTAACGGTTCACTATTTCAATTTATCAGAAATATCTCTTAGAATTTATGCCGAATATGTCCCTAAAGCAATGAACTTCAAATTTCGAAAAAAACATTTCAGGTTACTCCGCCAACATTGATTCCTGAATCCGAGTATCCGAAGGAACTGTCTACCATACCAACTCCTTTTGAGGAGTTAATACCGAAGTTGGAGAAAGAAAAAGAATCAACTCAGCCCTCGCTAATCGATGAGTTCGGACAAACTGCTAAACAGGATGTGCAAGCGATAACTACCGATATAAGTAGGGAATTGGTCAGCACCGGCATTTCGCCACTGCCAACGGATTCTAGTCAGCAAGATCGTGTTTTGCCACAAATCGTTGGTTTTGATGGTGAACCTTTGCCTACCAATGAATACGGGCAGGCAATGGATAATCTTGGAAATGCAATTGTGTGGGATGATGAAGGTCGACCGATGGGCCCAAATGGTATACCTTTACGTCGCAACTACAAAGGAGAATATATATATCCTGTTATTGGGAAAGATGGACAACCGTTACCCACTGATATTAACATGAAACCAATTTATCCCGTTGTTGGACCGGATGATCAGCCGATCCGGAAAAATGAAGAAGGTCTGCCTATCGATCAACACGGCCAAATAATTCCAACAGATACCGCCGGACGCCCAATAAGTGTTGATGGTTCACCTTATCCAACTGATGAACAGGGTCGATACATAGTATCGGAAACCGTCATTCAACAAACTGCACCAACGGATGAACTTGGACGTGTTATTTATCCAGTTTTTTATCCAGATGGAGTATTATTAGCAACAGTGGAGGATGGTCGATTTGTTAACGAATATGGACAACTCATTCCAACTAATAATGCCGGTTTGCCGGTTAATGAGAAAAATGAGGTGCTACTGAAGGATTCTGATGGGAATTTCATTTATGTAGGCAATTATGTCTTGCCGACTGATTCTGATGGGCAGCCTGTGAAGATACAATATAACGGAAAACTTCTTAAGAGCGACAAAGCGGGGCGTATCATTGGCCCTGATGGACAATTAGTACCGGTAAATAAAGACGGACATCCGGTCGATGAGTCTAATACTGTACTTCCAACGACTTCGAATGGCATATTTATGCTACCAATAACTGATGGAAGGAGTACGGAAGCTCCGGAAACAGAACAGAGAAAGGGAGTGGAACGACCACTTCATATCATTGGGCCTAGTGGTTATTTGCTACCAACCATGGATGATGGAACTGTTTTAGATCCTTTTGGAAAGGCTATACCTACGAATAACATAGGACAACCAGTGAATTATCGTAATGAACCGTTACCAACTAATAGTGAGGGGCAGGCTATCTATCCGAAAGATGGTTTGGACTGTCCAATACCACCAACTGATCAACATGGAAGACCGATTTATTCAGTGGTTGGACCAAATGGCAGGTTGCTTCCTCGAAATAATGATGGAATTGTAGTCGATCCGGACGGTAACTTGCTTCCAACTAACGCAGCCGGAGTACCTATCGATAAAAAAGGGCGGCCACTACCCAGTGATAGAAATGGTTCTATCATTTATCCAGCCAGAGGAATTGATGCTGAACCCCTTCCAACAGATTCTAATGGAAAACCGGTCTATCCAGTAGTCGGACTTGACGGAAATTTGTTACCAACAAATCAAGATGGTAGAGTGGTTGACGAGAATGGAAGGCCTCTACCAACAAATGTTGCCGGTGTTCCAATCGACGAGCATGGAGAACCACTGCCATTCGATAAGAATGGCTACATCAGATATCCTGCTACAATAGAAGGACAGGAAAGACCTGAATACATCATTATAGGGACAGATGGAGAACCGTTACCACGAAATGAAGATGGATTGATTATTGGTCCCGATAACAGGCCGGTACCAACTGATACTTCTGGATATCCAGTGGATCATCGCGGAAGACCTTTACCTCGAGATCGAAATGGAAACATCATTTATCCTGCCAATGGCCTGGATGTTGAACCAATGCCAACTGACCGAAATGGCAGACCAGTGTATTTGGTGATCGGACCGGATGGTCAGTTGCTTCCGAAGGATAATGATGGTGCTGTGATCGATATCAATGGACGACCGATTCCGACGAATGCGGCAGGAATTCCGCTTGACAAATATGGAAAACCACTCACTATTGACCGGAACGGTTATGTTTTCTATCCAAAGGAAAGTTACGCAACTGAAAGAACCGAAACGCCGGAATACACTATTTTGGGACCCGATGGATCTCCATTGCAGCAGAATGCTGATGGGGCAGTTGCGGATCCATACGGTAGACCAATTCCAACAAATGCTGCTGGTGTCCCAGTGAACAATCGCGGAGAACCTCTGCCAAGAGACAAAAGCGGAAATATAATCTATCCGGCTGGTGGATTGGATGTCCCAGCACTTCCAACTGATGGTTATGGAAGACCTATTTATGAAGTTATTGGACCTGACGGTGAACATTTGCCAAAAGGTCCCGATGGAATAGTTTTAGACATGCAGGGCAAACCAATTCCAACAAATGCTGCTGGTGTCCCGGTGAACAATCGTGGAGAACCACTACCCAGCGATGAAAGTGGAAATATAATCTACCCGGCTGATGTATTGGAAGTCCCATCACTTGCAACTGATAGCTATGGGAAACCTATTTATGAAGTTATTGGACCTGATGGTGAACCTTTGGCAAAAGGTCCCGATGGAATAGTTTTAGATATGCAGGGAAAACCAATTCCAACAAATGCTGCTGGTGTACCAGTGAACAATCGTGGAGAACCACTGCCTAGAGATAAAAGCGGAAATATAATCTATCCGGCGGGTGGATTGGATGTTCCAGCACTTCCAACTGATAGCTATGGAAGACCTATTTATGAAGTTATAGGACCTGATGGTGAACATTTGCCAAAAGGTCCCGATGGAATAGTTTTAGACATGCAGGGCAAACCAATTCCAACAAATGCTGCTGGTGTCCCGGTGAACAATCGTGGAGAACCACTACCCAGCGATGAAAGTGGAA